>QVNW01001156.1:0-48797 GCA_014825475.1 Pseudomyrmex flavicornis
TTTCTCTTTTACGAAATTGTATTATATCCGGAAGAAAAAGTAGAAGATTAATTCACAGAACTCACCGTTAATCGTCCAAGCTCGTCGTATGCTGCGATTCAGTATATCCACCGAGGACAGCGACGTCTGTTCGTTTGCAAATTCGCCGGAAGTCGGGCTTTCGTTCGTCCATTTATCGTGTAATTCTCTGAAAAAATTAGACAAGTCAACGGCATTAGGCCAGCGATCAAGATACATGCGAAAAACAAAGGAGTTTAGTCTTAAATTTGATAATTGTTCGCCAGTTCCACACGTTTTACATTTGTATTCTTCTGCTATTTGTTTCACATGTGTTATTTCGATTGTCAAATAAAAAAAAAAAAAAAAAAAAAAAAAATCTGTCTTCTGCAATAAGAACGTCAACGGAGCGGCTGACAAGTGTGTTGGAAGAAACACTCACGCGATCTTGTAGCATATGTTGCAGATCCACTCGACTTCTTTGTCACCTCCTGCGTAATTCCTGGTCTCGATGCGACATTGCCGACACACCCGATGCCTGCAGCGCGTGCAAGTCGCACCGGTGTTGTAAAATCTACCGAACGGTGCACTGCATCGCGCGCATTTGCGTCCTTGGTACGATAGTTCACCGCCGCCTCCGCCGCCGCCGCCGCCGCCGCCGCCGGACGCCTTGAGCAGCCCCCTTCTTCTCAGGTACTGTAGATCAGCCTTCAGCCTCCTGTGAACACACAAAGCCGGATGCAGATCCCGAAGTATGTACCTTCATCGGGTTATTGCGCCTTCGCGCAACTTCGCGGAGAACATCGCGGCGCGAGCAGAGCAAATAGGATCGGGTTAAAGGATCATACACAACACAGTTCGAGGAAAGTTATTACATCGAATGACGTGCAATTGTTGTATCGTACAAATAATTATCGCGTATCTGTTTTGTTTAGCTATGTTTTCGCAATATTATAATTTTGCATATTATTTTCTTTTCGATGTGATTTGAATGTAGGTATTTTTGTTGTACAAATTGTCAACCCTCTCTTTCGATGTTCAAACTGATTGCGATCTTTCTTTGTTATTGAATGGAAGCGAACCGCCTCGGTTATACCGAGAATGTATAATTCGAGCGACAGTTCTCTCTCGAAAACGTCAGATTTACGCGAATGTAAGTGCGACGCGTGATTTTATCGCCATGGACACGTAGTTACACTTAATTATTGTTTGCTTCCAACTGAGAGCGCGAGCTGAGAGCAATTAACAGCCGCGCCGTTCGTTGCATATATTATTCAGTTATAACACACACACACACACACACATATATATATGTATTATATCTGCACATCGATCATCGATCAACGATTTTATTCATCGAGCGGCGGAAAACGACGAGTTTAACGAGCAGCGGGACCAGATTCGTACCTACATCCCGGATTGAGCCGGTGTGTTCGTTGTGGCGCGCGACTTAATGGCCGCGACTTACTCATGCAACTGACGTGCGTACGTGACGGTGCCGCGTTTCTTCTCTTAACCGTGAACAAAACCGTTCCATCGCACTCGAGCGGTCGCAAAAATCGAGTCTCCCCGGCCAGAGATTTTCTTCCTCGTCGTTGCGGAAACGAACACGCGCGCCGTTCAACTGTGACATTAACGAGTCTGTTACTTGCAAATAAAACAAGTGTGACGATCGCTCACGCGATCGCTCGGTTTCTCCTGACGGCAATCTGGAGACGATCAAGTCACTTTAATTCGGGAGATCGTATCGCCTTCAAATTTGTTCGCGCGCGAATAAAACTCGTGTCACTGATGACACTGGTAATAATCGTTTAAAATGTTCACCGCGCGCACTCACCGGATATGTAATCGCATTAAAAATCCGCGATGAGAAACAATCCGTCGGACGTGAAATAAGTCTTCAACGAGTGTTTAATTGGCTGTTTGATGAATTGCCGTTAATATTCATTCGCAAAATGAAAAACTTCCGGAAGATGCGAAATCACTGATTATCTGATTGTCGACGAAACGATAATGGCTCACGGACGGAGTTGTATCTAGGCTTCTTTCGTTTATAAAAAGATTCGACGCGTACCACGCGCGAAAGATTGCTACATCTCTCGTCTCTCGGTGCCAACAGTACACGTCGCGGACACACGCTCTTGTGTCCCCGTGGGTGTTTCACCGGGTTACACACGCGGTTTCCCATTCGCGTCGAACATTCGTTTGGAAACAATCGCGCGCTAACGTAATCCACGACAAGTCGTCGCACGCATATGTAAAAATAACCGAGTGACAACGCGCGATGCTTGTATACATTTCTCAAGAAATTTCTAAGACTTGCAATAAATTTATTTGCAAGCTCGTGATAATGTTCAACTAAGATAGTTTATGCAATTAATGTATATATACATACACGAGTCAATACGAGCCAAATGCTGAATATAGGTGCAAATATATTTTTAAATGCATAAGTTACTACACATAGAAATTAGAATTGAATTACATTCAAAGATTCATTTAAAATGTTTAATTTATATCCCAGATAAATACATAAAAAAATATAAATAATATATAAAAACCAACAAATAAAAAAATATAAAATAAATGTAAAATACATAAATATACTATCCTCATTTTACTTCTCTTTTTACAACTTATTTGCATCGGAAAATTCAAATGTTTTTCGGTGCCAAAATCGATATCTAATCAAATTCGTAAAAAAAAAATAAATAATTAAAAAAACAACAATGTACCGGAAGATCGTTGCGCCGATCGCGTGAACGTCTATATGCAGATACGCATCTGGTCGATCGTTCCCTTCCGTCTTTGACAACGAAGAAAACTCGAGAACAGTCATTGCGCTCACTTCCGGCGGTGTGAGCAACGACAACGTGTCTCTAACAGGATCGGATATCGCGATCGACTCATTTGTTATGCATGCACTTCTGCATATATTGCTTTATTACATTTTTAAAAGTGTGTGTGTGTATGTTCTTGGAATATAATCGAGAATGTGAATTAAGTTGAAGAAACTAAATATAGAATAATGTTTTCTTTTTCCGTCGCGACATGTGAAGCTCACCGAAGAGATGGATGTTCGATTGCGCCATTGCGCAAAAGAAAAAAAACAAGTGCTCTCCGCATTGAGTGTAGAATTTAAACGCGAATAGGCGTGAATATCCGGTTGTTCACTGCCATTTCTGAGGAACGAGAGAGATACGCTCAAAGATTATTCGTACCGCTTGAGAGCAGTCACGCCGGCGCCAACCCATTTGTGATTTGCATCACACGAAGAAAAACATTTCTCTCATTTTGTTTAGTTAACAGCTAACAAATCATATCGAGCAATTAAAGAAGACGTAAACAAGTAAGACTAATTCAAATGCGTTTTAATTTCTTTCCTCTCCTCGCGATATTTCGTTTTTTTTTGGGGGGGGGAGGGGATAGGTGAGCGCGATACCGTTACATTTTCTTCGCGATAAATATAATTAAAAAGATTAAAAAAGCACCGAAAATAGCAGTAAAGAATACATTGATATACGTATTTTATTTCCAACATTGCTTACTGATCATCTCCACGATCCAGGATCTTCCCCTAAAACCGTACGTTTTTACTCAATGTGTTTCGCAGTTTCTTCTCTTCCCCTCAAATAGCAACACACTCAAATACACTCTACCTAGAAATCACTATGGTTCCGATGACAGTCGGACTGTTTGACGTGCGTATCGAGACTTCGGGAATCGCTCTCGAAATCTCGATTGAGAAATCGATTGTCGGAGTTTTTGTCTTTGCTTCATGAACTCGCGAACAAACACACGCACCGGTAAATTCTTGTGAAAATCGAGAGGGATTTATTCGCGAGAGAGAACCTGATCGACCGAGAGAGAACACCTCGCGAGAGCTCGGCTCGTCGCGATCTCGCCGATCGGCGGTCCCGCCGCCGATGGGGCCCCTCGGCACGGTTCGCCTTACTTCGCCACGGCTCGCTCACTCGCTTGTCGGGGCCCCAAGAAGCGGGGGCGTGACTGGATTCGCTGGATATACATTAGACGACAGTAATGCTTCGTCGTGGTGGACGTGGTTTAACCACGTCTCGAACGCCTAATATGGCTTTTCCATTCGATTTCCGTCGAGACTCGACTCCGATCCGGTGACACGAATTTTCCGGATATGCAAAATAATGAAAGAAGACGAGATGCCGCATACAAATATTTATCTCGCGAGAAAAGAGAGAGGACAGATTCACGTTGTCTCATTAACTTATCGTGTAATTCCGTGAAAGATGTAATGGCTGTGTATCTAATCTTTAATTGAAACATTTCTCGGTAAAACACATCGAGAAGAGCAAGTAAGTAAATTAGTACGCGGCAAAAGAACTTAAGTGGAAACGAGAGGTTATCTAGGCGATATAGATAAAGATAAGTTACATTGACATTTGAAAATGAGAAATATCAAGTTAAAAAATTTTAAAAACGCGACAAAGAAAAATATATAGGAAAAAAATCTCGGATTACATTTAGTATTACGCGAACAATTGTATTGTAACGCGTAATAAAAGAAAAAAAAAGAGACAACAAAAAGGTTCACACAGAAGCTGCCAATTAGAATTTACAAAAAATAAAATCTAAACAATTTTAGCCTTAAATAATTGGCCTCTGTTTCTTTCCAGCTCGTGATTTTAAATTACAGAGTACTTTACCCAGCTGCACTTAAGTCTATACCGATGTCCTAGAGATTCAAGGGAAAAAGGGGAAATCGGGTCGCGCGGGTCAATATCTGAGCACGGGGAACGTTGCGACGCCCGAAGATGACGAGGACGATTTTGTCCGCGTCACGACAAAAAAAAAAAAAAAATGTAGAACGGAAGAGGACGATGAAAAATAATTATTCCAGCGCAAGAAGAACAGTCGCCGGTGTGTCATTCGCGTACAACACAATAACTTTCCCGTCATTACGTTAATTAAATCGCGTCCACAGGAGAGCGCATGATGTTATTAGCTTCCAAATCGGTCAAAGAGAGACAACAACGTCGCGACTATTTCGCTTTGTGCAATTCGAGAAGCAATTTGCGCGATATAGAACGTAACTTCCTCTCCCTCTCCCCCCCTCAAAAAATAGTTTTCGGGCAAATATCTTCTCGAGCGATCATATTTCCTCAACTTCACCATATGCTTCCGCACGCTGTCACACCGCGATTTTCAACTCACCTTGCGTGATCGCGAATCGAGCGCGAATCGCGTGTCCCGAGCGACAGCCGGTACTCGCGTTTCGAGTAACCACATCAAAATATCATTACGTTCGGTACGTCGACCCTCGCCGCGAATAAGCGGGACAGTTTCGTGGGTTTCATTCGTTGCACCGGGGAGTTTTCGTTGCATCGCTCGTTCAGTCGATACAGAAATCGCGCGAGAATCGGCGGCCGATCTCTTCTCGTAGAAAGGCTTCGGTTATATGTAGGTAGATATAGGTAGATGTGCGCCGGAAGTACCGTTACTCAACCTTAAGATTTAAGGTTCGTTCTTCAAGTAACCCCCCGTGTGTCGACTGATCGACCGGACACCGTGGACTCTCTTCCGCGTTCCGATTATTACTCAAATATCTTATTCGCGCACGGTCAATCTCTCTTTTATCGGACAATTTTTATTTTTCTATCGCGTAAAATATATCCCCGATCAAATCATAAATCTTCAACTGTCGCGGGATACTACTCTTTAAAAACTCATCTTGCGAGGATCCATGCGATATTTATGTGTATTGTCTTTTTATCCGCCCGTTCATTAATAAACTTTTTTTGCTTCCTCTAATAATTGTTATATCCTTTCCGGCGCAATTAGCTTCGCGATCTAGATAAGAGTTAATTTCGTGTTTATGCAAGAACACAGGGTTCTCCGGTTGGTAGACGGTCGTGTATATACATTCCGTCTCGTAATAAGCACCTGTCAACGTGTTCGCGGCCTAATAAAGCTCGTGTTTAATCGCGTGATATAACGCCACGTCGAATGTTGCGCGGAATACGCAAGTTGTGTGCTCTTTCCACCTTCGTGTGAAAGCGTCATTCCGACTGAGAGCGCGACGAAGCGCTCCGCGCGCGCAAAACACAGAAAGACGATGAGACTCGTTCACACGGGACAGAGAAAGGAGAAGGGGAGTCGAACAGCTAGTCCCAAAGGAGCAGTCATTGACATTGGCGGTGGAGCGAGGAGGAAGAAAGCTAGGGAGGGGGAGGGAACGAAAGGTAACAGGAGAGAGAGAAAGAACTAGAGAACGTGACTAATATGGTCTCGCACACTTCTCGCAATGTCTTTCTGCCGCCTCGCCGTCTTCTCCGATTTCTTCGCCGAAGTACCCTTCAGTCTCTGATCCTTTATGAAGCATCAAGACGAAGAAGAGTCAAGAGAGGCATTGGAAAACATTAATTCCGCCAATTAGCGAGTCACGTAGACGTCGGTAAAACGTCCTCTGACGACGAGAAATTTTTCTCTTTACTCGACGTGAGGGTTTCTTCCGGTTTTGCAATGATGCGAAGTGCTGGGCAACAAATTGCCCAGGACAAACAGATTTTTTGACACTTAAACCACTTTACAATTACGGAGAATTATAAGAGATTATAATACGAAATATTTACAGCGAGCGTACGCGCGAGGGTAGAAATTGCAACTTGCTGCAATATTGGCAAATTACACGGCGGAGTGGCATCAGGCGGTACGCCGAAGATGCAAGAATGTGTTTAATTATACGCCCGTTCCGCCACGAAACGTCGTTTAAGAGGAAGATTATCCGGTGTTGGAAACTCCGTGAAATGGTTGAGGGAGCAATATGTTTCTTTTGCATTCTCGGCTAATTTAATAACTTATTGATGTCAAAGAAAAAGAAAATTTTTTTGCTAAATTCGTCTATTTACTTGATGACTTGCGTGCAAATTTCAAAACAAAAAGTCAAAATTCTCAGATTCCCTGGTTTAAGCAGCAACTAAATCTCTGCTCTTCCTCTTTCTCTCTGTTTCTTTCTGTTCGTATATTTGCCGATAAACAAAATTATAAATATGGAACAAATAAGTGCTCAGGAATAAATACATATTTACAATCTGCTAACAAAAAAAAAAAAAAAAATAGAAAAGCAAACAAGAAACTTTGCTCAAGTTGCGGAGCAATCCTGAAACATTGAGAGAGGGAACAGGTTTCGCGTGTCTTAACTCCCGACAATTCGACGTTCGTCGAATTCGATAGTCGTCGTTCTAACTCGCGCGAAAGCAAATATGAAGCTGATAAAGCTGGTGTGCGAGCAAATACTATGAAAGTATCATAAACAGTTTGCCGTTTGTATTTGAATTTGTAAAACAATAAACACACCGGAAGAAGATCACATGACTTTTCGAAGAAGATCGATAGAATAATTCAAGTTTTTTTTTTTTTAAATTACCGTCTGGTGTAATCGCAAGAAAATTTAAATACCGGTTGCGTGACGGAACGCGATTTTCTTCCGTTTACTCGTTATGATTCGTTTTCTCACTTCGTTCTCTTTGATTCAATGCTCTTCGGAATCCAAAAATCCTTGTCACATTTGTAATGATTCAGATATTATTTCCAGCTAGTGGACAGATACTGGTGGCGTCAGCGGTATCATAGATAAACCTGAATAAACCTAATAACTTGTCAGCCAAACTGCTTGCGGCAGTATCATTACACACACACCTACATTTTATCTTATTATCTTGCTTATATTATCGCAATAAAAATAAATAAGAGACTGTTTCTTTTTTTTTTTTTTAAATTTTTATCATGATGTAAACAAGTATCAAATCGGTTACACTACTTGCGACTAGCAGGTAAAACCCGAATTTTTCTTAACAATCTTTAAACATTTTTCACTCGTCTCGCGAACGTGGAATAGAATTTCAGAGATATCACCAAGTTTCTTTTAACTTTGAGATCGCTAGATGTCAGAGAGTGAAACGTGAGGCATAAATCCTCACTGTAACGAGTCTCTGTTCAATAACCTTCACCAGTATCTCGAACGGGCATTGTGTTTCACTGATTTCCGACTCAAAAAGGCCCTTCACCGCGCGAGTTTTGCGTTCCTGCCAAAATAAGGCCCAAGAAGACGAACAAAGAAAGAGAAGAGAGGGAGAGAGAGAGAGAGAAAAAAGAAAGAGAAAAAGAAAGAAAGAAAAAGAGAGAGAAAGGATTACCCTTGGTCCTCGTCGGCGGCGGCTCCCTGCTGCACGATGCGTACCACGTCCGTGGATGACATCGTCGAATACTCCCGTTACCACACACACACACACACACACACACCGAGAATTTATCGTTCGCACATCCTTATCATCTTTTCATAAACCTTCCTGAAGAAATTCCCTTCGATCTTCTCGCACGATCCACCTTTTCGCGACAGATCTTTTTTTCCTCGAACGAATTCTCGCGCGCGAACTCACTCCGAGTCTCTTCACTTCACCTCAGAGGTAATATACACACACGTGCGCTCTCGCCAGTCAAGCCCGAACACTGGTGTCCAGGCTGGCTGGCGCCCGTCAAGGCTACCGACACCGAAAGAGCGAGGGAACGATCCGAAAGCCCGTTTCTTTGGCTCCGGACCCGGTTTATCAGTTCTTCTCGGTGTGCGTCTACCTGGATCTACTAGCGCGGGTGCAGCAGAAGAAGAGGCGGTGGCGAAACCACGAGGAACACTGCACACACGGCGGTGAACACCACCTCACTGAGGAGGAGAACGCTGAGGAGCGTGGCACCGGACGAGTGTCGCGCCGTGCCGTTCGTCGGCTTACCTGCTCATACACACATACACACACATACACACATATATATACACGCATATACACGTGCACGCACGCACACATTGCTTTTTTCAACCTGTCTCCGTGTGCCGTGCTCTTTTCCTTCTGCGCACGCAAACGAACGTATGATTCTTGATTTGTGTGAGTGTGTGTGTGTACTTCATGTAAACTAACTGGTGTGACGTTTCTTTAACTTCCGTCTGTGTGTGGAAAGGTGTGCGGAATGCATGTGCGCACGTGTACGTATAAATCGTATGTACTTTTCCTTCTATCTGCGCACGGCGCGTGCATACAAAACTGTGATTCTTGATTGTGTGTGTGTGTGTGTGTGTGTGCGTGCGCAAACTGGTGTAGCTTGTCTTTTGTCACTGTGTATGCATGCTCGCGGTATCTTTTCCTTCTACCTGATACACAGACGTGTACTTCTTCTTTATTTGTACTTGTAACGGAGGAAAGAGAGACGTAGCGTGTTCTTTTCCTTCTATCTGTAAATGATAATTATGATTCCTGATAGTGTGTGTGTGTGTGTGTGTGCGTTCGTATATCATGATGCACCATGCACCGTGTTCTCTTCTTTCTGCCTGCACGTCCACAATCGGACGTGGCCTCGTACGTGTGAAATATGCGCGTTCGTGTGGTGCTGTGTTACCTGTTTTCATACATCTGTGTATTCGGTATTTGGAAGAGCTTACTTCGCACATATATATATATATATATATGCAAGAATATGTTACGTAGTAAATCAGTATGAGAAATCAGTGATGTATAACGGAATTGAATGTTCCGAGTAAACGGAGGAATTTGAAATAAACAAAAAAAAAGAGAACGCGAACGCGATATTCAATTAAAAGAAATACCAAAAGTGACGAACCAACATTACACGGCACTGATATGATTTTATTGAAAAGTTTTAATATATAAAAAAAAATCTATTCCCCACTAATTTTATTAGAAATTTACATATCGATATCAATTTATTTTATATCGATTTGTTGTGTCATTTTTGTGATATAACTGTTGTAAAACATATTTTAAATAAGCTTTAAATAATATATTATATAAATTACGTAATACATTTCAAATATGTTATTTTATTATATAACATATTGTAAATGTTTTGCTTTTATAAAGAACCTGTGTGATATAGAATTTTCTTTTACTGCGACACTACATGATCGTGTCCGTCGAGAGCGATGCAGCGCATATGATGTCATCAAATAGTCTCTTTTTTTTATTGCGAATTGCTAGAAGCGGATATATAATAATTTACATAACTCTCTGTCGGAGAGCAAAGAAAAAGAAAAGCGAGGATACAGTCGTAGGAATTAACTTGTAAATTTCCGTTGAACTTGCGATCAATATTATTTTTTCTTTTTTTTGTTTCAACATCTCTCGTATGATATTTAGATAATTCTTTGACATACTTTTAGTATAATTTATCATTATTAATTATTATATTCATCATCACATGTTATCAACTTTGCAAAATTATTATCAGCGTCATATTTACTTTACTCTTTTAAATCGTGTTTGAAATCATTTTCTTCCGCGTATATATACATACTGTGTACACGTGCGCGACATTTATTGCGCGTACTAACATAACAGTACGTCGCGCCGGTTGTTTGATACTTTCAGTTTCTTCTTATTCCTCTCGTTTCGCGATTGCTTGGGGGAAACTATCGTGGCTGGTTCTCCACGCGATTTCTCTCTCGCGGTTCTCACACGGAAATCATGCGTCTCGCACTTATCTCAAAGAGCCGCAAAGAAAATTTCAAAAAGGACGCGGAAGGCGCTGCTACCTGTTGCGTTTTGCACTTGCCGCGAGCACGCAAACTTATCGTGTGTGCGGAATGTCGTATAGTGTCTCACGTATGAGAATTGTGGTGGAAACCAAAAAACGTCGTACCATAATTTACCTAAACACGTAAGCACATACACACACACACAAACCGTGAATGCGCAACTTTGCCAAAACAGTTTTTTTCTCTATTTTGATGCAATGTTGTACTACAAACTACGTATTTGTAAACTTGAAAGAAAGTTAATAAATGACTTACAAATTATCGGTGGATGCGTAAAATTATTACAAACGCATGAAATACGAGTGTGTCCGCGGAGTGGTTTTTAAAATTCTATTCATGTATTCCCCTCCCACACCGACAGTGAATGCTAAAGCAGTCACGTGAAATGCATTCAGCCGTAGCTGAGTGCATGGACCTCGGTTCTAGATTTGTATTTTCCTCTTGCGACGACATCATTCTGATGATGATTAATAATCTCGAGCTTGCTACGTTGTCGTATTTGCAAGACCCGTGGTAAATTAGTTCTCTAACGTTTGTAAAATCTCGTGAATAATTCGTATCATTTCAAAATCTTTGGAATACGTATTCTGTTTGCTCCCATCTTATGTCTTACGTAAGTTCTTAAAATTATTTAATTATTTATAAATGACGCATGTCATTCTTAATATCTTTTAGACAAATATCGCGAAAAGAAAGAGAAAAATTGTGAAATTTTGATTTTCTTTCTCTTTTCTTATCTACTTTATTTTCGAAAAACAGATACTCACGTGATGTTTAGCAGCTCGTCCTCTCTGTCTTCTTCCATCTTCAACAGAAGTCCAAGTAATCCGTCTACGTAGAATTTTGTTTCTCGTACATCGGAAACACGACGCATCGCAGACAATCAAGAAGGGCGATATAAAATCACTTAGGGTTTTTCATCAAAAACGTAATTGCTAACATTATACGCGACTCTGTACATACGTGTTGTCCTGCGTCATGCACAGTGTCATACTGATTCGGAATGTTGATACCGGAGTGCTTTCTGGGGTGCGAGTGTCGGCGACACATTCCATTAACATCTTGTGTCCTATCGACGTCATGACGCGGGTAATGCGAATATTTTAACAAAGAAATATTGTGCGTCTGTTCCGCACAACGTGAGAAAAAGTTCTATTCCACAATACAAAAACAATATCTTTTGTGTTCAAGTAAAAAACCTAGAAAATATGCAAGAAATATATTTCTACAATGTCTCAGTAAAATAAAATTTAGTCATTTGTGACTATTTAAAAAAACCTGCTTCACATTACCCGCCTTTTAATGTTTTTTGTGTCGCTATTATCACAAGTGGAAGATTCTTTAATTAGCTTGTTTTGGATATAGCGTAATGCACACGCAGGCGAAATCACGCGTCAATAAAACAAGTCTTTTAGAAACAATGTATACACGTATATATATATTCAGTTGATTTCAAGGTTCGAACAAACCACTTTTGTCCCATGCGATCGTTATACACACCATTATCCGTATAGGTACAATATCCGAAGAGTTCGCGAGACGTTTTTAAGAAAACTATCGCGATATCGTACTTTGATCAGATTATTTCTTTATGTATGAAAATTTCATTTTATATTAATTATACTTTTTTTTTTTTTAATTTTAATTACTAAAGATGTTACACACTCATTGAAAATACAAATTGTTAAATCACAGATTAGTTTTCTATAAATTTTGATGATACTTCATTAAATAACATTTAGACAAGGTCTATATTAACATCACATTATTTTCATTGTTTATTATTTTTAATTTAAACATTTATATATTTTAAAATACGCTATCGCGAAGTTCTTCAAGTTTGTTTTTTTTTTTGTTTTTTTTTTTAATTTTATCGCGCGTACATGTATATATTATATAATAAAACACACAGTCATCGTTACTTTCTCTACGCGATAAGGACGATCGTAATTATGATAGTTCAATAATTAATGTACGAGACACATGTAGATTATAAAATTGACGATTGTTATAATGTACGCAGAGGTATTGCCAATGTATGTACATGTAATTCGCTTGTCGAAACAAACTTTCGTCTTGTTTTATTCTTCTTTTTTTGTTTATATGCATCATGACATCATGATTCGTCGACGTGACATAATTTGTTCACGAAGAAATCTGTTGCAAAATGCTACAACTTACCAAACAATTCGATATAATCTCTTCAAATTTTGCAACAAAAAATAATATAGAAAACAGAAAGGACGTTTACAATCGTGTCTTACGCTGTGAAAACTATTTGAACAACCATTTTTTAAGTAGAAATCTACTTAATTTATGACACAACTGTTGAAATTAACAGAATTTATATTTGTTCTTTCCATCAGAAATTCTTGTGATTCTCGAATTATATTCGAAATGAACTGCACGCTCTCACACATGCATACGAAATTGCACTTAACTTGTATATATTGGTAAATTGTAAAGATACGTATTTCTCATTCATTCGCCATGCTTGTGGTGAAATTCAAAAGTTCTTGGTCTATATAAACATCTCTAAGAATAAAATCTCTGGTATTACTTTTCAACACTTATCAAAAATGAAATTGAAATAAAAAAAAACGCACGCACTCATACTTTCTCTTTCTTTATTGAAAAATATGGAGTTTTTATTCTTAATAAGACCAAGAAATTTTTAATCGTATGCTACACAATTTGCATTGGTTGTTCTACACTTCTCTCAACATCAATTTTGTTCAAGTAACACTAGCATTTACATCTTTACATTCCCATTCTGATTTAAATCAGAATTATCTAAGGGATAAAGTGAACTCACGATCGGTTGCTCCCAAACTTTGACAAATTGTAACAATCGCTTGTATATGTGCGCATATTACAAAATAATAATAATAATAATATAAATAATTTTTCATAAAGTAAAAGACTGAGAGCTCATCGTAAACAAAGAGTCACTGTTATTTTTTTTATTTTTTAAGAGATTGAAAAACACCTGACCACTAATAAGAGAATATCTTTCAGAAATTCAAATATTGATATGGAATCCGGTAAAGAAATTGAAAATCTGTTTACGACTTACCTTGGGACTTATCGGATCAACATCAAATAATGATTGCTTATAGTCTATTTTAACGCGGCAAATCTCGCTAAGATAAAATATTGTGTCGAAGTCAGAATATGTACGACGGAAGTGACGAGAACAGGAAGAATCGCGATTATCGCGACTCTGCCTTCGTTTTTGGTGGCCTGAAGGCTTTGAGCTTCTTCGCTTTTTTCTGTTTTGCTGCGCTCGCGCCAGATTGGAATGCTTTCCAGCTGTCAACGCGCGATTGTCTGGACTCTTCAAAATTTCGCTGCCACTCCCGTTCCAATGCCGCCTGAGCTTCTGCAGATAATTCCTCCTCGCGTTTTCTCTTACGTTGTTCAGCATCTCTCGTGGCCAGTTCTCGTCTGTAAGCAAAAAACAAATGATCATTCCAGAGATAAATATGCAATAAATTGTAAACATTTATATATAAATATATGTTAAGTTTATACATAAAAGTTTTATACAATTTATATATGTACCTTCTTCGTTCCATATCGGCAAATAGTTTCATTGTCATGACCCAAACTGCATGTCTGTAACCCTCTTCTGTTTCTTCTTCCAGAAGAGACGAACTAGAATTCTCAGACTTTCCATCCTTCTTTAATTTTTTCTTCTTTTCCGCAATCTTTAAAATTTTATATTATGTATTATTTGTTTATGGAAATTTATTATAAAACTTATAAAACTTATAAAAAAAAACTTATAAAAAAAAAACGTTATGCACATTATTAATCACTTACCATGTGGTCAGTTCGAGCTTTGGCTTCTTCAATCACATCCATGCATTTTGATCTGGTTTCTTCATTTTCCAGTGTTTTCCATGCCTTGTTAACAACTAAAAATAACATGAGATTAGTTGTTTCAAATATTCATACATTATGTTACAATTGTTATGTATATTCTCAATATTATATTTACTTTCAAAAGCTTGTTGTGCTCTCTCAGCATCATCTTGATTCTTGTCAGGATGTACCAAAATTGACATCTGTAACAAGAATGACATATGTTAATCCCTATGAGCAAAGATATATTTGATTTTAATAAAATACAAAGAAATAAATATCTAAACTTACACGACGATATTTCTTTTTTATTTCATCTATTGGTGTGCTTGGATCAATTTGTAGGACTTCAAACGGATTTAAATTGAAGTAAGATGACCCAGGTCTTAATAATCTGTCGATTTGTTGCTTAGGAGTCAACACAGAATCTCTCTTTTCGATTTCTTTCACCTATAAACAATGCGATAAAACACATCAATAATAATAACTAGAAACTAAATAGTCATTTTTCTTTTTTTCTGTTTAGTGGTGCCGTCTGCCACCACTGAACGTCAATCTGACTAGCACACAATGTTGAATAGCTATTACTCCGTTTCAATACAAACATTTGTAGAGATTAGGTTAGGAATGACTTTGCCAACATCATTTGTAACATCTCTCGTTAATTTTCATATTTTAAATTACATATGCTTAGTTTGGAGCAACACAGACATAATTTTATATTGCAAAATATCTGTTGACATGTTATTTTAAACGAGAAACAATATTTGTTGAAAAAATACATGTGCAAGATATTTTCACGTGATTACTTGAAAGTAGAGACATGAATTTTGTTTTGTCAGTGGCATCGGGCACAAATGCACGTAACAATCGGTGAAAACTCACGTACCTCTGAATAAAATTCGTTGAATTCATCTTCTTTCTTGGCGGGATTTTGACTCGATAAACTGGAGTCGACGGCGGCCATCTTACTTCTTGTTATGAGCTCGGGGCTCAACAGTGCTGCCTTCTGATGAGAACTGCGTCTTTTTCGGCGCGCAGTTGATAAATATAATAATAATTTTTATCAAAAAAGATACGCAATCAACTTCGAAGAGAATTGTAGAATGAAAAAGTAAGTAAAGCGTGTCGTATTTGTTACTTATTATCGGAATTAAAAAAAAAAAATGTGCTATATATTTTACTTTTCTAAAATCAAAATAAAAAACGAGTAATGTAGAATGGCAATTAAATATTTTTTTACGTTGTTTTATTTTCTAAAGTTAAATACAGATAAAAATTAAATCGGACAGACGAGATCAAAAAATGTTTACTTCTTCTCTGTTTCTCGTTTTTGATTAGAAATTTTAGGGAAAGAGAGGCATAAAAGGGAGAAGAGAAAAGCATAGATTGAAAACGCGCCGTTCAATGTAAAATTTCGTAATATTTTGTTTTTATTAACAAAGCTTAACAGCCAATAATCCAGTAATGCCTCTTTCGCGATAACAAAGGTGTAACATATACATCGAACGAAATCGAGAGTATACTGTATTATGCGGCATACACTTCCGTCAAACTGATCGGTCGACTAGGATCTATTACAATCGAGTTTTTTTTTTTTTTTTTTAACACCTATAGTCTATAACATACAATACATAAGCTACTCACTATTGCATAAATTTCTTTCCGCCGGAAAATTCACAGATGCGATAAATATAGGAATCGATGAAATTGCTATGCGATATAAACGTTGTATAACATTTAGCACTTGTTTATACATGTCGCTATCTAATCTAGCATGGCTATTAAGTTCTAATCTGTTGCTACTGTGAACATTCGTTTATACATAAAGACATTACTATCATTGAGTTTCGAGAGGCCTGCGTTGCTATATATATATATGTATCTAAAAGAAAATACGTTTCAAGGATTCACTGTGTCTAAAGAAAAATATCCTCAAGTTACGAGAATATCTTGCTACAAGAGTGAGATAAGAGTTTCATGCGAATGAGTTATACCATGAGATTTAGACAAAAAAAAAAAAAAGAAGAAAAAAAGAACAGAAAGAAGACAAAAATAATGATTTTTGATGCTTGTTTATAGGAAACATATTTGTTAAAAAAAAATAAGTCTCTTTTCTATTATCTCTTTCATGTTTGTAAACAAAAGTGATAAAAAGGATGTGATACGATGCAAAACAAAACAGGATCCTCACGATTCACACATAAACATGAGTTTTCTTGCTATTTGCTACCGCCAACTAACGATCGATACAGTAATTTAAGAAAAGCAAGCACGTACAACAGGGATTTTGTTTTAATTTATCAAAGATCTAGTCGATTCGGAAACGCGCGCAGATAATAAATCAGCTGGAAAATCACGGCTCGATTCAATGTTGTTAAGACCATTTGTACAATTTCAACGGTATATATCTGAACGAACTAGAAAAATTAATTTTCTAAAATTTTGACATACAAAATGTTGTTATCTGAATGATATTGCCTCGCGTTGAATCGAACGTCCGATGATATACCCGAGGTCTATTACAGCGCGCGCATTTTACAAAATACGCAAAAGCTAGCTGAACTAGAACGACACTTCTATACACTTGCTACATTGAGTCTCTATAATTAAACGGAGTCTACCCTGACCGAAATAAACGACAAATATATTTGCACGAGATGATTGGAAAAACATACTTCTTATACAGGATGTTCTACATTAACAAAATTTTCTCGCTTGCGTTTATTCGAGATTCGACTGCATCGAACAGAGAGTATCGATAGAAATGGAGAGAGCAAAGTTTTTCTATTTTTCTAAACCAAAACAAAATTACGTATAAAAAAAAATAAATAATTAAAACGTACACATCTTGGTGACTACTTGCTAGCACCTACTTTGTTTTCGCAAAGTTGTCAATGTGCGTGGAACATCCTACATAAGTAATTGGTCACAAAGCGATTTCGGGAATGTCGGCCTTCTCGGGATTATTTTTTCCGTTATGAACTCGCCCACGAAGAATTTGTCAAAATATATTTCTTCGTAAAAATTTTACATCTATATATCGACTTATCGCCTTACACACACGTACACACGTGTGTTACGATCCACAAGCCACCATTAATAGAAAGCGGGTATAGAATAACATCGTGTATGTTCGACATGTAGAGAGGAAAGCGGATTAAAAATGTTAGATCTCTTCGTCTTTTGTGTTGAACATGTCTTTTTTTTCTATCTGTGTGTGTGTGTGTGTGTGTATTTTGCGCGAAAAAGTGTGCGTGATTATATAGACACATAATGATAATGCGATGATTAATAGACAAATAGATTGGTCGAGAAGTTATCATCTGCGAATTTGTATAGACACACTTTGGAAGCGATGACAAGAGCGAGAGGGAAACTTTTCCTGCACAACATTTCTCGCAATTAACATTATTGTACACTTATCTATAGGTATTTAACGTATTGACGTTAAGTCGTCGTGATGATTCTTCGATTTCGCGATGACTTTGTTTCATCAAAACTGAACAAGCGTCGAGTGTATTTTATTTCGCAATTCAAATTAACGCACTACATCTTTATGTGATATTAAAATTTCATGTAACAGAGGAACGTAAGTTATGGATATTATTTGTTATAAAATGCAACTATTTGAAAAACATTAATTAAACAAAACTGCACGCGTATCTTATTATTTGTATAAAATTACGTTACGGAAAAGCGAAGAATCATTAAAAGTGTCTCATACGATACTAATGGAGATTATTTTACGTACATACATGTATACCACGCTCTTCAAAAAAACACATTCGGTAGATCTCTCATATCTAATGATAGATACACATCCGTATTAAGTTCGTTATATTTATACTTAAACAATAAATGGCCATTTTCTCGCTGAAACAATCATTAGCATTAGAAATCGTATCACGATTTATCGTTTTTATATCCACATATCTCTTTGTAAAAACATATGTTACATTCACATTTTATTTACGTCTCTAGTAAACGTGTCAACGTATCCCTCAAATACACACGCACGTATATTTCTCAAGATTATTTTTCCTAACACACATTGTATCATTTGCCTATATTTAATTACTACAAAGAGATATATTTGCGCATTACAAATTGAAACCGAATTAAATCCACATAATAAATCAATCACATGATCGAAACGCACATTTCTCTTTTACACTAAGAACAAAAAATTAAACGATAAACTCCGACTTACACTGAAAACTGATAGAACAGCACTAATTAAATTGGATAACGATCAATATCAGCGAAACGAGAGCACCGCTGTTGTTGTATATACAGAGCGCTGTAAAATTCTTCGTGACAGAAACACATACATACACGCACGCACGCAAGCACGCCCGCCCGCACACATACGTATTCTAAGCAATTGCATTCGTGCGCCGTATACACCACACACGTATAAACTTTCAAAATCTATTTGGCACTCTCCTAGTTTCGTCGAAAAGGCGAGTACGCTTTGCTATTAGTTTTCAATTCAGAGACATTGCATATATGAAGTAGCTTTACTCCGTCGCTACACACACGTATATATATAATAAAGTTTGTGTGTATGTGTGTGTGTGTGTGTGTGGTAGCATTTACGCTACATCTTATACACTCTATACACATACGATAATTGGTCTAAGAAAGTTCCCGGTTGCATAAAAAATACCAGCTGCGCTGTCCGAGACGAATCAATCGCCTGGTTTATATTATATAACGTCGCGAATTTTAATTCTCGATACACAATATTGTAGGAGCTCTTCCTGCACTGCGCGATTTTCGCTCGAGTTGACAATTCGTTTTTCGGATTAATTTTTTTTTTTTTTTAGACAAAAATAATCAAATATGCAGATACAATGTTGAGAAATTAATTTTAGAGTATGAAAATTTCTTCTCAAATAGTTTCAACAATGTTATTATAACAACCTTGTTATTTGCGATTTTATGCGTGTGACTCTGATCGTGTAACAATATGTTGTAGTGAAAATCGTACAGTGTGTGAGAGCACGTATTATTATTATTATTATTATTATTATTATTATTATTATTATTATTATTATTATTATTATATTATTATTATTATTATAATAATAATATATGTATATATATTACGACCAGCCCAATGATGTTGATATAGCTAGAAAGAAGAAATTAAAGATCAAATAAAAAATTCTTATGCACTAATTTATTCCGTTTGCAGAAAAGCTTTTAGATAAGGCTTTTAAAGCTCTCAATTATCTTTTATAAATTATCTTACGCGTAATAAATATATATATATATATATATATATATATATCTTCATATAATAATGATAAAATATTATATGATAATAATTATTATATTCTGAATAAAACAACATTTTAAACTTTGTAATTTTAAATAATAAATTGAAATATCACAAAAAGCGCTTTTAATTAACAGACATACATATATAATATACGTAACAAAACTATTATTATTTTTGTAATACAAAATGTACTTTAAAAATAATACCACACGGATATTTAGTCGATTAAAATTAATTTGTCAGAATTTCATAAGTTTCTCTGGACTTTAAAATTTTCAATTAATATTTTAATTGATATATATTCATTTATATCATTATATCTCAATTGCTCCGTAAATTATTTTAGACTAATTATTTTTTTTTGGTCGTACATATCGTATATTCGCGTAATGGATATACGATATCATATATGTATATATCCTTACACAAGTTGCATCGCAAAACGGATAAATAGATACAAATATTTTCATATGATGTGAATATACATTTAGAGATTTCGAAAAAAAAGTGCCGGAAAATATATTCCGATTATTTACGGAATGGTTATACATAGGTTTGTCTTCAAAATAATGCTAATTATTAGTCCTGCTTCTGTGAATCCTTAAGAAATCGGTTGTTTAAACAACAATTTCACTTGATTTCGTTAAAAAAATGTTTTGTCACATTTTAGTGGAAATACCCTGCAAAGTTTTTTGTCTTATATAGATTCTTTAGAAAAATTAATTTTGTAGGATATATATTGTAGAAAAATTTCTTTAGAAAAAGTAATTTTAGATATAGGATATGAGATCGCGGTGTGCTACTCTCCGAAATATAAAGAAATAATCAGATTAATAATATTACGTATTTTAAAAGAATGCTGAAAAAATTCGTTAAATTTAATGTACGTAAAAAAAAACTGTTGAAAAAATATAATTTTCCGTGACAAAGCATGCTTTTCTCTCTCAAATGTCCTTTTTATGTACGTAGTATATAATAGAAGGTAAATATTTACGTCGAAAGCTCTATTCTAGACAGTTAATTTGCGGAGAAAAAAAACTTATATAGAGATAAAGCGTGCTGGATGCAGACTTTGTTCTTTGATTTCACTTGTTACTGTTCTTTGATTTGTTTCCGCTAACATCGTGTTGCACCACATCGATTATCATTGTGTTTTATTTAATAATTTCTGATCAGTGTTATATAAACTTATTATCACAAGTTTCCACATCAATGTTCTTCAAATTCGTTTTTGTTTTTCAAGAAAAAGAGATCTTAAAATATCTTTTATCAAAAATTTTGATTTTGTTTGATTAAAAAAAAAAAAAAACCGCATTGTTTTGATTATTTCGAATTACACTTCTAGCCTGTATCCAGCTTTACAAACGATCGATTATAACAATATTCGAGTTTGATTAGTCGTTTTGATGATACGTAGTACTCGTTTTCTAATGTACAGTGCTAAAATTTGTTTTTTTTTTTCAAAGGATACGAAGGACGGGGGGAAGGGGGCGGGAGGTGGGGAACGCTAACCATCGGCGAACATTGGAAAGGACCCGCAACACGAAAGATCGGGATCTTCATTTTCGTTCCAATGTCCGCCGCGCATTATATGTTGTATTTTGATTTCGGGCTGTCAGCCATTTTTTAGTTTCTTTGTATGTAATGTACTTTAATATAGTAGGTATACATCGCTTTAGTATCTTAATGATAGGAGAACAACCAAATCCCACAGAGGATTCCTCTTGTCACGTTTGCACCCGAATGAAATTGCCGGCGGTAATTCGCGCCGATACAACTGTGTGTGTGTGTGTGTGTGTGTGTACATTTACAAATTTGCAGCTCACGTGTGTTTTATACACGCACTTTGTTTTTTTTTTTTTTTTTTTACGTAAATATATATACTTACATGAGGTATAGCACTTCAGGAGAACATGGCACAATTTTTTTTGTTTTTTTTTGTTTTCGTTACGGTTGAATTGCCGTTCCGATAACATCTCCTTGTTCTCGCGTTTGTCAGTATCGAACTGCACGATATGCATATACAATATGCATGTTTTGCGCGGATGCAAACACTTCACGAGCGAAAGTCCCTCGAGAAAGATTTACCGTAGTTTACAGTCGCACCACCTGTGTGATGTATCGTATCTGATAGTAAACGCACTTTGCGAGAATGGGGGGGATTACCTGCGTCTCGCATTTGATACATTATCAAATCAGACTCACTTTCTTCACTCGGGGACTCTGCTCGCCGAGATGCGAGAAATTTACGAATGCCGATGATATGTTCATTATGCAATATATCAACGCTCAAGCGACGCTTTCATTCGAAGCACGCTGCTTGCGTGTTACTTTTTTTGTTATTATATTATTATTAATACATATATACGGGGAATGTGTTGTTCACGTGGTCGTTTCATCGTTAAGCATATAAATTTTTATCGCGTAATTTTATTAGCTAGATGCGGCCGTTGAATCGGTAAAATGCGATATAATATTTGTTTTACTCAGGGGACCACGCCGACGATCTCGACAACATCAAAACGCCTGGATCACGGAGTCGCTTTCTTCGTGAAGTGAGAATTTACTTACCATAAAAACGTGTATACGTGACATTTTTTTCTTTCGTTCTGCTTCCCGCACGAAAAAGAAACACGTTGGACACTTATAACGTATTCTTATCTACACCACCGAATGCGATCTTAGCTCATATCTTGCGGTTTTCTTAATGAAAGCGTTGCGTGTGTCCACGGGAGAATCATTAATATTTATAGTATACGTACTGATAAAAAAAAAAAAAAAAAAAAAAAAAATGTAAAAGAAATCACGTGCAATCAGATAAACATTAGAAATTATATCGTGGTTTAATTAACGTGGTTGTTCATTTTTTTTGTGTAAATTTTTGTTTTGTAAAAACAACTTTAATCGGAAACGGAACTTCGATCGCGTGTATGAGACCGATAATAATTTGATAATTACACAACGCTGTCTTTTTATACACAGCAGGAAGCAGACGCTAATATGTTTCATTATAATATCGACGTGACTCTCGCAATTTTACGCTAATTTCTCTCCTCTTCTCATACAACACAACAACGCGCGTATGTACAAATTCACGCTCACAGATTTACACAGATTTAATCAACTTGACATCTCGTGGATTATTAATCGATTAATTGTATGATATACCGCGTGTGAAAATGACACACTCGGTAATAATAATAACGCAGCTATCCTCTTTTGTGTGTGACGTGCGAGCGACTATTCTGATACAAAATCAGAAAATGTACAATGATCGCTTCGTGTACGCTGGAATCTCGCGAAATCTGCTGTTCGCGATTTGATTTTGACAAAAATTCGAGTATCTCTTTCCGCGTAATGCGGAATGTTTAAAAAAAAAAATATTAAATCTAAAAAAAAAAAAAAGAACCCGAAATTAACCTTTCCCGTGAAAATGTGAAAACTGAAATTCTTTCGCACACAATTGCGTTTTGTTATTTATTTAAATAAACTTATTCGATAAATAACAAAAACCGCAATCATTTTTGCACCAAAAATACCTAATAATATTTATTTTTCGATCTTGCATATTTAAAAAGCCGCTTCGTGTATGTAGAACAAAACTCATTTACTTTTCGCAAGATAATTATTTCTAGTTTTTTAAGCGCGCAATAAACATTTATTTATTTTTTTTTATCGATTGATTTCACGACCAAGCAGCAAGTAGCAAGATTCCTGCAGGTACATTCATGATCTCACGATCTACTTGAGACTCCACAACAAACTATACATATCTATTTCCACCTTCGAAATTTTGCTGTTCTAGTAATAATACCAGGATGTCACGTTTTGACATTCAAGTAAAACGCATTTTCACACACATAAAATTCAGTCCATCTTCCGTGTGTGTGTGTGTGTGTGTGTGTGTGCTTGTATCGCCAAAACTTTACAAAACACGCGAAAAACACTGCGTGTGTTTTGTGCAAGTTATTTAACTTACCTGCGAGTAAAATTTCACACAATTTGCAAACATTAACACGCAAATATAAGTTTTTGTTCCAAAGTTGTTTTAAAATACGCATCTTTAGATGTACTTCCCGGACAAACGGTCCTAAATAAGCGGCACTTTTTTATATTTTGCAAAAAAAAAAAGAAAAAAAAAGAAAGTTGATATTATAACTTTAGATGATTGATCCTCTTTCGCGGCTGTCCATCTGTTCACATTTTGTTTCGCTTATTAGTTGCCTTCCTGTTGTTTTCGACGCTGAGTGGAAAGATCACTTTTTCACTCTTCCTTTCTTCTCGTTTGTTCCGAACAGCCAAGAAAATTCATGACTTTTTCCGAAAGAGTAAACAACCATTTAAGAGGGACATCATGTCCCCCCGACGATGTTGCTCTCAAACGTCACGTTCTATTATTGTATTACATTTCGACTTTTATCCGGGAAGTACTGACGAGCGCGTAACTCGTTTAAAAAAAAAAAAGAGAGAAACGAGAGAATTCACGAAGATCAGCAAAAAAAAAAAAAAAACAATTACAACACAGCGATTGCTGTCCAAAGTGAAAACTCAGTCGAAGCTGAAGCGTGCGTTCTGTGGTTCACCCCCTTCACCGACGACCACGCGGAAACCCTAAGGAATTTACAGGGTCATACGTGGCGAACGGTGGAGGGGGTCGGGCCGCTATGCTTGGTCCACCTCGTGACAGACCTCCATATAGTCCGGATTGTGCATTATGTCCTTAATCATATCCTTTAGTATTGTGTAACGCGGGAACATCGGATACACCTTCGAGCTATTGTATTCCTCCTGTGATAGAAACAAAAGCAATTTCTTGTTTCAAGCATATTTCGATGATTTATAAAAATCAAGTAAACATTTGACAGTTTTGATTAATGAGCGTCGTGAAACAGAAGATTTTTCTCATGAATTTCGAGAAGAAATTTTTTTTCGCGACAATTTCGAAACGTGAGCGTTTGCGGGAAAATCAAACGACAATATAAAAAGGCGCTTTTTCTTTGAAATTACGCGATAGGTATCCCGGTTGCCTTTAATCTCTGATTTATTTGATACTGTACAAGCAGAGCGGGCCGAGTTGGACGATACTCTGACGCACTGCTGACGAGAAAACTTTATAACGGCGGGTGCGCAAGTTATTGGAACGTAAAATGAAAGAATAACGATATCGTAACAATATCCCAATACGACAGCCGGTGTTATGGATCTCGCTGTAGTTTGATAACAGTGTCATAATTTTTACTTCATTCTATTACAGTCGCGGAATCGATAAACAATATAACTCTCTCACGCAAAATTAAAATATATTTTTGCACACAATAAATTCTCATGCAGCAAACTGCTATTCCTTTTAATATAAATCCCTTTTTTTTATTATTATTCCCTTTAATTTTATTATTTTACATATTACTAAATTGCTATGTAGGTGGATACTGAAAAATTACGAACTTACCTTCAACTCTTTAATGAGATTCCTGAGACCCGTGTACTTCTTCAATAATCTGTACAAATCGTTAGTCATCTGAGTGTTCTCCGCTTCGATTTGCGCTGTTGTCATACCTATTAGAGCAACATATTATATATTTTTTTTTGTTTTATCTAAACATTATCGCGCATAAATGTTTAGATAACAAGAGACAAGATGAAACCTGTGGTTATTAAACAAGTTTAAAACGTGTAAAAATGAAAAATGTATATGTACACATCGGTATTTGAGATGTAAAGAATAATAAAAACTAGTAAGCAATTACATTGACGTAATTGATGTATAAAATACGCACATACATTAATTTCCGTATCGTGAAACACTGTTTACAATTTGTGTACATTAATTTAATTTCTTCCGCGTTGAAAATGTTTTTCGCTTCAATTAGATGGTGGAAAATTTTTGCACGCGTATCCTCGGCGTGACACAACATATTTTTCCAGCAACTTTTTACAATTAACGACCGGACACAAAAAAACGAACCACGTTGGATGCGTAATACGGCCGCATCAACGATAGTTCATCCAACGTACACACCATCGAGAAGCATTAATTAACATTCAGGAAAATATTGCTTTTGCTGGTAAAATGAAAACCCGAACGGGAAATGTTGACTGTTAATATGTATACATACATATGTAGCGCGCGGAAATAAAATACGAGGCGCATCATACTTGATGTATCAGTAAAAAATATTTCCAAACTTTCTAACTTTTTTTTTTTTTGCTTCAACATTCAACGTACGTAAATTCCTAGATTAAATAAATTCAATCCGGAAAGTTATTTTATTGTACATTAAAAACGGGAACAAATGTTTTCAACAATAATTAAAATTTTAAAGAGGATCTGCTGTCAAAAATATATTTAAAACTCTCTTCTCTCTAAACCTAAACATACAAAAATACAATAGATATAAACTGCACAATAGAGGAAGAGGGAAAGAGGAAATATAAGTGTTTTCAACAATAACTAAAATTAAAGAGAATCTGCTGTCAAAAATATAAAATTCTTTTCTCTCTAAATCTAATAAAACTACAATAAACTACAGATATAAACTACACAACAGAGAAAGAGGGGAAAGAGAAGAATAAAACTAGAAAAATGAGAAAGTGTGCAAGTGGAAACTCGGAAACTCTCTTTCTGGTCAATTAGACCATCGCGTTAATCGATTAGTTTCGGGCCATTTGTATCGAATGATTTCAACTGGAACTTTATAGTCTACCGTATTGCGAAACAAAGAAAGGGGAAAAGGTGCTTTGATTAAGCAGGCGAGAGCAGCGTAACGTTTTATCCCTTACTAAATATTTCTAATTACAGCCCCGGGCGCGCGCAACATCGGACGATTCGCGTTGTTTAAATAAGTTCTCCCGCTTCTCCGAAATAATAATGTACGAAGCCGTGATAATCGCCGCGTGTGCGCGATTTTATTGTGTTGCTAAAAAAAAAAAAAAAAAAAAAAAAAAAAAAATTTTAAAGGAATACAATGTTTGAATAATTTTCGCTGCGTGTCGCGATAATGAAGAACATCATAAATCTTCTTATACGCTTATAGAAAAAAAATTATACATAAAAAAAATGCAAAAACTTAGCACAACAAATTATTGTGCTAAGTTCATCCGTTGCATATTTATGAGAATGTAAAATCCCGGATATAAACGGGACGTAGAAAGAGAGACTAATTACACACAATTTTTAATTACCGGAATAGTTAACTGTCTGTGAAACAAAACAAAACAAAAAAATTAAAATTTCTTTCTCGCTCTTTTTCTTGCAAGCTTACTGGCTCGAAAACAATAATTGACTGATACATGCTATATAAACTTTCATAAAAAAAAACTAAATCAAGAAATAGGATTTTGAAAGCCATATACGTTGAATGTACGTGCGAAATCTAATTTTAATGCGCACGGAAGATCCCCGGGAGATTCCCAGATTCGACTTCTGGCCAAGATATCTTTTTCGCGATGGATTTTTCAAATTTCATTAGGCGGTTAAATGGATAATTCATATATTCATGATGCAAAGTAGCATCTTATATGAATTTTAAAATTTTTATTCAATTTGAAGTTTCTACGTGTATTAATTTTTTTACACGCATTAAAGATATTCTTGCACGTTTTTTCTCGTATATCCAAGCATATGGCTGTCAAAATTCTAGAAATCTCTTCATTTATTTTATACTCAATAGAGCCGTAAGTATATTTCGTTATATTTTATACAAAAAAATTAAAGAGCTAAGAAGAAATAATAGACATGCCTAACTTGTAAATAAATTAATTAACTTCCTGCTCCATTGAATTTCGTCGTTTAAAATAATCAACGTCGCGGCTAGGAAGACGAACGGCACAGGGGAAAGGACGGAAGACAATCGACGTAGAACAATAGAGAATTGTTTTCCTCTTTCTCGCAAAACCTTCACAGCTATTATCACTTCTAACAACGACCGCGACTATATCGCGTTCGGCAATACTTACTCTCGAGTCTCTCGATGCGTTCTCTTTTGGTCTCGGCTTCCTCGGCGAGACGCGCCGAAGTTTTCACACCCTCGCCGCTCTTGTGAGTCTTCTCCATGATGGAACAGGCACGTAGCACGAAGGCGGGCACCGTCTCTTGCTTTTCTTGCCTCGGTATATCCACCAGCGTCCAATACTGCGTCTCCAACTTAATTACGTCCTAGAAAGGCAAAATCCTCGTGCTCGGGCTAGTCGTCGCAGAGAAAATCGAGATGGAAAAGAGCTCGCGTTTGTGCAAGGCGATATGTGCTCGTCGTCATTGATTCGGCGGATTCTTTTTATCTATCGAATATCGTTCCGAAACGAGTATCGCCGCGATCCGCATATTTCATCAAAGTGGTTCAAAACGCGCTCGATTTTTCTCACGCTTACATAACGTAACGTCTTTTGTAGCGGCCGGAAAAGCGTCTAGAGTTTATGTACACGGTGTAATATCGCGTAAAATAACTACGAAAATTGCTGTTTCATTTTGTTACATCGAAAACTCTAAGTCCGGATAATTATATTCCGTTTAATTTTTAAATGGAAAATTGTTTATACAAGAAAGTCGTTTTAACACTTTGCTATCGGCAATTAGAAACAAAAAGATCGATATATCGATATGCGATATATATCGATATGCGATATATATCGATATGCGATATATATCGATATGTTTGCATAGACAAATCTTATTCCTGCTCAAAACGCTACTTAGTAGTACTACGTATTATTGCAACAAAAATATTTTGTATTGACGGGATCTATGTTAAATTTTTAATATTCCATAAAAATGTTAAACTTTATTGCGCGTGAACTTGGCGCGAGGCACTATCGTGTCTCTTGATTTTACTCGAGTGTAATATTCTAAATTAATTAAAATTGCATTTCTCTCTCTCTCTTTCTCATTCTCTTTCTCTTTCTCTCTTTTTCTACATCGGAATTAACACGAAGTTTTAATCACTGTTTCAGTTTGCGATAAAAAAAAAGTAGAAGCTCTTCTCGACGACGACGAGAAGTAGCGCCTTTTTTCATCCATATCGTCTTCGCAAAAAAAATGACTGACGTATTTTATATAACGTCTTCTTTTTTTTTTTTTATCTCTCCTTCTTCCTTCCGTCAACTTTTGTTACGAAGCGCCCGCAAAAACAACATATTCCTCGAGATTATGTGGCCATCAATGAAACAAACGTTGCTATTTGTAAGGAAGACGGGTACTTTTATTCCTTTCACCGAGAGGATTGATCCCGGGACGGTTCTTTCGTCGACGGGAAACAAACGCTCCCGATTCTCTATCTCGTTACGAGAGCGGAGCGCGCGGGCGCGCTCGTCTCTATCGCAGCAGCGAACAACGTCAACGTCCGCGTAAACGCACCCGCGGGACGGATATTCGCGTCGCGCGATTCATTCCTTTCGCCGTTTTTTTCCTTCACAGCATTTAAACAAAAAAGAAAAGAGAGAATAAAAGAACTCGAAGACGGCGATAACGGTCGTCTTTCGCGCGTCGACGACCGTGTTTGACATAATCGCGCAGCTATTTCTCTCGCTCGCGTGCAATCTTTATTTATTGTTCGTCCGCGTAACGCGCGATCTATCTCTCGGATAACAAACAAACGATCGTGCGTTTTTTGCGCGCACAGATGTACTTCGAAAAACGGAAAAAAATAACAGCCGCGTTTCGAATTCCGTCGTATACGTAGTTCCGCGCGTCCGCGCGTTTATATGCTCTGTTGCAACGTTGATTTTTACACACGCGGACGAGAGTATTTTGCGCTCGTTTTCATCATCGACGAAATAATGATGTAACGTCTGTTCCCATTTTTTGTTCTTCCAGTTTTCTATTCCTCTTTTAATTATCGTTTTTTCTCGCAGAATCCCGCTGTCGAATCAGTTTTAAAAAAAACATGAAATATATAGAAATAACATGTGAATGGAACACGTGAAAACTGTATCTTTTTGACGAGTAATTCACATATTCTTTCATTATCAGAAATTTGTTGTCTTTGTCATCGAGTATACGTAGTAAAGCGATTGGTAAGTATCCGAAACAACGTATAAATAGCGACAGTATAATATCACATTGCCGTTGACAAGTTTCATTCTTCAGAAGAACAAATGTCAAACGCTGCTTCATTATCGCACGTGGTGTTCGTGTGACAGCTCGCCTTGTCAACAACAACAGCAATGTGAACACTGCACCGTCGCTATCTGCGCGTCGTTTTGGACACTTATCAATCACTATCCTCGTACATGAAATTCCAGGCGATGATTCCACAATCCTATCACGTAAAGTAAGTAGCCCCCATAATACGACAAGTGTGTAACGCTTGTCGAGCAAACTCCACGCTTGTGAGAGACAAAAACGCGCGTGCGCTACATCTAAATTACTACTCGAGCCATCTCTTACCTTGATCATAACCTTGAGGAGGTTGTAACGCTGGAACACGTTGCGCACTTGCTTGCTATCGGTGTACTTGCACATTAATTCGACGAGTGCTCTCTTGGCGGTGTCGTAGCTACCGTCCAGACGTATCCTCACGACTCTCAGCCTCTCGTTCGTCTCAATCACCTCTTCCTTCGTTTGCCCACCTGCGTTCACCGTGAAGAAGCCGTATTGGTGCTCGTGCACAAATATCCGGAAGTATCAGGGCAATTTCTCTCGGTTACTCCGGACACACGGCGATACATTTCGCTGTCGCGCGCGCGACCGCGCGTATCGATTCTCTTTCTTATCGTTGGGGCGCGATCATCACGCGTCGTCGTCGCGGTTTAAATTGGCCGCGATGTCAAACAAACGCCGACAATGACGAGTCCGCGCGCGCGTGCCTCGAAAGTTTCCGACATAAATAAATCGAGCGACGCGATAAGCAACTCCGTCGACGTGTTCCGCTTAAACTGTTGCCAGTTGTTTCATTCCCGGGGAGGAAGAAAGGGAAAAGGTCCAAAATTTGCGGGACAATCTCCAATCCCGGAAACAACAGTCAAGAGAAAATCCCAAACGACTCTAAACAAAGTACACAAGAGACGCACCACGAATTTGTTTTACGCAAATTTTTGTTTGTTTTATTATTGCACACTTTTGTTTGATTAAAAATCGATGTGCAAAAACTACGTATAAAAAGAGACACTTTTTTACAACGGAAGTTCAAGTCGGTATATTGGAAGAAACATGCAACATCGAAAGCAATATGTTGCAGATTGTTATCAACTCCATTACGAGAAAATCGATGTAAAATCCATTCGAGAGTTTGTCATTAGAATCGAAGTCGCAAATGGCAGAACAGAACACACACACGTGTGTCATTATCATATATATGTTAGAAATTTATCTGTGATGATCACGTGTTTCACCATGCATCGCGCGGCGAAACGGTTGACGACGGAATTAATCATTTAGTTCTCACGTTCGTCGATGGAAAAGCGTTAATTTGAATCTGACGGAATTCTCAGTTGACGGCGAAGTTTCCGTCCATTCAGCTAATACAGCTGACACGCCGACACGCCGTTACTCTCAGTTCGACCGAATACAAGAGTTTCCGCTTCGATTCCATTCATGGGACAACTAACAACCGCTCGCCGCTGGCAGACGGCCAGACACTTATTTCCGAATGAAACGTACAAACGTTTTCATCTCCGATTCACCGAAATCGTTAAATTTGAAACGGATGCTCGCTTACTCGCTATATCTTTTTTATTTACTCTCTTTCACTCTTTTCGTTTCTTTTGTGAAATTCTGTTAAAATTTGAAGATGTTGACAAAAAAAAAAAAAATACTTGAAACATAATTGTGTTAAAAAATTTTGTAAAATGTTAGTTTTATTAGGATCGTATTTTTCTTGAAACGAAATTATCGGAAGAAGATCGTAAACTTCCTACGACTTCCTCAAGGATTTTATTGACGCGCGCGAGTCGTAATAAAATATATCTTTAAAATAAAGAAAGAACAGTCCGTTGTTCTCTCGGCACGCGGAGTAGTTATTGAGTAACAGGTGATTAGGCGCGAGATAATGGCTGAAGTTTAATTAAACCTCGGCGCGAAAATGTGATAAAATGTTCGGACTTACTCGAAGTGCCCTCGTCCTTTACGTCCTGGACGATCCTCCGGACGCTCTGCGTGAATTTGCCCACGAGATTGGTGCTGGCTGAAACACAAAATGTTATATACGTACATATATGTATGCATCCCAGTTACACAGAAATAGAAATAAGATATACATCTTGCAAATTCACAGGTCGAACAATCGTCAATTCGCGTGATGACGTTAAAAAATCGAATCGAAAACAATTCCGGCCATCGATCGGATAAAAACTTAGACGAAGAAATAACAGACGAAAGAGATGTTGATTGACCTGCACGGGAATAACAGATGAAAGGGATGTTTGAGAAGGAGCGCAAACTTCGTCACGCGCATTTGGCAAGTGGACGACTTGACAAGACGTACTAACATTCGTTCGTTCACTCGGCCGCTATTCGCGTCCGTCCGTGTCAGATGATGTAAAGTGCGGCGGTGCGGAAGAGCGGGCTAAAGCTTCTTACTCGTAAAACATGAGATTGTTCTTAAAGCAGCCGTCGGGGCGAGCTTTTAAAGCGATCGACCTCGGCGGCGAGGTCCAAACAAGATCGGTCGCAGCTTGGTAGAGATGATGATGTCGCATCCTCTCCTCCCGCAACGACGGGGTTTGTTGGCTGCAAATTTTTTTCCCTCCGTCCCGCGGCGGCGCACGGAGTATCGCGCTTGTAAACAGCGCGCGCTCGTCGGCTTCTCTCTCGTCCCGTCTCTATATATCGAAAGACGCGAAATTTCCCCGCCCGTTCGTGTAATGGGCAGCTTTATCACGTTTAATCCTTTCGAGCGGCCGTTTTAATGCCTCGCGAGATAAAGGACGAAGGGGCGAAGTCATATCTCTTCAAATGCGCTCCATAATTTTCAAATAAACCTCGCCTGATTAAATACCTGGACTTCTTGCGCGCTTATACGCCCATCGCGAGTTGCGCTCGCCCGCGCTGTTTAATATTATTTCTGCTGAATTTCCGCGAGACAAAGACCGCGAAGTTAAATCGCGGGCGATCGTTGGTGCAAAATTTATAAACAAATATCTAAATTATTTTCGCCTCTTCTACTGTGAATTTTGAAAAGAACGTGCGATAGAGAGATCTGATGATCTCTCGGAGTTTTTCAAAACGCTCGCGAAATATTTTCCATTTAAAAAGTTTCGTCACACACGTATATCCATCCGCATTGCGGCTTAATAAAAGAAACGTGAACATCGGCTGAGATAACGCGTTTAATGCACGGTTGGTAAGTAACGTGAGAACGTGCGCGGATCGCGTTTCTTGTATATGAAGTCTTCCGGATTGTTTCCCGCAACATTTCCCCTCGCCGAGGAGAGAGAACAGTTTTGATTATATATATTTCATCCCCGTAAGAAACCACTTTATAAGTTGGTAACGAGAGTAGAGAGACGTAAACATGATAACGTTTTCTCGTCGGGATGGGGTGAGACACACGCTCGGGACACACAAAACGCACGAAACGCCCCCCGCAATCCGTTTTTACGACCTGGTAAGCCTCGCCGTAACAAAAGCCGAAAGTCTACATTCTCCGTATTCTTTGCTCAACGATCCCGTCGTATACACGACGCTGCGGAAGTTTACCGCGAAGAATCCTTCATGGATCACTAAGTCCCGCAAAAAAAAAAAGCTTTATCCGCAGTCTTCTCGATTAATTTATATAAAATTCTTCTCTCTCTCTCTCTCTCTCTCTCTCGTTCGCAAACTCGCACTTGTTAGTTCGAAGAGAAAATATTCTCGTCTAAAATAAAAAATAGACTGTTTTTTTTCAAAACCGATTGTTCATCTTAACTTTCAACCATCGTACGCGTTTCAACAATGACGAAGTGCGGATCATCATTGTTGAAATGCGATTCTTCATCGTCGCGCGAAACGGAAAATCGAGTTTCGTAACATCTGTTGTTGTTCGTTATACAGAACTGCCCCGTTCGGTGAACTTGGCCGGGTGCCAATCTGTAAGTCACCCTATATACGTCTGTATTATCTCGCCCTCTGCGACGACGATTCGGTTAACGAGAACGGCATATAAAGCGTGTGCTTTAATAGCGACGCTTTCACAACGTGCATGCCACAACGAATTGATTATTCGGATTATAAACGGGGGAAAAAGTGAAATTGCGCGTTCCGCTTATTAGAATTTTTATGTAGTAATTTTGCACGCGTGTTAAAATAAATTTTTGTTTTTGTATAAGAAAAAATGTACGTGTGTGTACATGTACATTGAGAAATGTACGTGTGCAATGCGGTTCACAGATGAGACGGATGATAAGTAAGAAACGCAATTTGCCCCGACAGTCAATTACGCGAATGGAGAACGTTCTCATTTTCGTTTGCCTTTAAGTATGGTGGAGTTTCGGTCGAGTGAACACGATATATCCCGCGACATTATCGTTCGTCGACAAAAGGGCGTTATCTGGTCTCGTTAAGATAATATGATTTGCGCTGCCGAGAAGAAATTGGCTGGATGCCAACTCGTAAAACGTACTGTGGATTTGTGCCATCTTGCTCCCGTATATAGTCTCCTCGAATTACTCAGTAATTGCGTTTTGTCGACTCGCGGAAATTTAGGGGATTCGAAGTAACGGGAAGAAACACTCATCTCTCTTCTCTCTACCTCTCGGATAAAACCTCCGAGTGATTGGTTTTTTTTCCGCGAATGTGTATATACGTAGATGGAATTATCCTTTTAAGGAAATTTAATCTATAACTCATTATTTACAAGTCATTTATTTTTCGTTATTTACAATTCATTTATTTTTCAAATCTTCTTAAGTAGAATCATTAAAAAATTTTACTAATTGACTCAGTGACAAATAATTTTACTGGATGACAATATCACAGAGAAAGAACGTGTGGTAAATCGGTAAAAATTTAATGTTTTGTTAATTATAAAAATAATGTTTTCATATATACAAATTATTTTAGAAGTATTCATATTTACTGATTGACTCAGTAAATAAGTACTGATTAGCTCAGTAAAAGTGCTCCGATTGAATGAATCAGCAAAATACATATACTTTTCTTCATGGAAAATTTATAAATTTATCTGAATCAGTATAAATATTTGCTAATTGCTAGTGCAATGTACTGATTCCACTCATGAGAGAGAGAGAATAATGTTTACAGATTTTAATTTGCAATGTTTACGAGCATATTTTCGTGAGCATTAATTTCAAACGGTAGAAAATGTACGCGCTGTAATGAAAATGTAAAGGATGTACTCGTCGCGCAGGCGTATAGCCCGAAGTAGTAAAGATACGTTTATGATCCGCCGCGTGTACAAGCCACTTAAATACAGACTGCGTAAGTAATCCCCTCTGGGAAAAAATAATAATAAAACAAAGATGTTTAAAATCTTTACATCTCTTCTTGAAAAAAAAAAAAAAACAAAAAAAAACACAAATTCACACATGCAACAGCAAAACTCTGAGTTCTTGAGTTGTTAGAATTTCCGAACATGTCGCGTTTGACGTCGTTACCAGAATGCGCTTCACGACTTTACTGCCGTTTTTCTGCACATCACGTTTTATAAAAATTTTCCAAACTCAAAATATACATATATATATATCGTCGCGGTGAGTCGTGACTCTCTTTCAAGAGAACTCACGTCAAGTTACTCGTAGGTGAAATCCTCCCAAAAGTACTAAGACCCTATTCATACACGTCACATACGGCATCGCGCCCGAGTCTCGAGAACGGGGGTCGCATGTCGTCGGGCATTTGTTCACTCTGTCGCGCCTTTTCCGGTGATCGGATGGTTTCATTGGGATTCAGCGCGCGTTTCCTACGTAGCCTCTCTCGCGCACCACTCTCTCGATTCTCCCTAGATCTTCTCCGTGAATTGAAAGATAGACGCCCGGGAAAGAGAGAGAGTGTGTTGCACATACATAGAAGCTGTCGAGAGAACTTTTTGTTCGGGCTGGATGCCAAAACGCAACAAGCGCATTGTCGTACGAGACCACATGGATAGAGAGTGGGTTCGTTCTCTTCGCATCGGCACGCGCGAAGTGAATTGTTGCTGCCGATTGCTTCGACGGTCAAACGTGATCGCCGCTGAACGAACCTTCGTTACTCTCTCGCGAATTTACGCCGGCATCGCCAATCCACATCACGATCAAATACAATCCGAGAGAGATATTTCTCTTTTCGGATCCGAGCTCTTACATCGTTTTCGCACGATCGAATTCGCAGCGCGATCGTAAAACAAAAAAAAAAATACGAAGTAAGATATTTAAGGCTCATATAGTTTAAAACTAGTAATAAATTTCTACGGAAAGCCGAAGATTTCAGGTTTGACTCTTGGCCGAGGTGTTTTTTTTTCGCAATATAATTTCTAAAGTAATTGAGAAGGGAACATTGCGTCATAAATGTGACGCAAATCAAGCATCCTATATGATTTTAAGAATTGAAAAATTCAACTCAAAAATAATGTGTAAGAATTTGCTCTTAAAAATATAAATATGTTTAAAAAATATATTTATCTGCACAACATTCAGCAAACGGCTCTTACTACCGTAGAAATTTATTTAAAAAAAAATACATGTTTTAAATTATTTTCGTTAATTGTATCGCGGAGTTACTACCGCGGTTAAATGAGTTTTTCGAGAGGTCGTCAAACTGTAATTGTTCCACGGTTTTGATGAACGATATAAAATCGTCGTTACTTATTTATGATCACTCAAGTATATTCAACGATTATTGGAGTGTTTCCCACAGACGTCTTATTGCCGATTGAGTTTTTCTTCAAAATAGCGCTTCAAATACTTGTGAATGTAAGGAGTTTTCTAGAATATTTTACAGCAACGGCTGTACACACGTACCTTTCGGTTCACGTGCTTTTTGCGTGACGAACTGCCGGTAAACATCGTTCGTTGACAATCGGGATTGCCGAATTTTGCCGATTCGCGGGAAGCAGGTGCCGGCGAGCGCGGTAATCGCTAAGAACACTTTGTAGAACAACAGTGAATAAAGTTTCTTAATTGTGGTGTTAAATTCAGTGTCGTTTTACCCTTGGCCTACAGTGCTCCTAAACATAAGCTCGAACCTTACACGAAGTTACGATGATGTCATATTTAAAAATTTAAATACGACACTGATTGTACGGAGGTTGTCAATGTTAAACAACGACGCCGCTCGTTTCCGCGCGCAGCTCAGCAGCGGTTATTAGCTTCTCTCATTCAGGAAGAACCAACAACAGATACATACACGCGACGTCCTCATCATATGTCCTCTCGCGCCATTAATGAGAATCGATAAACCGGATTTTTCGCCGATGAAAACCGGGCGTTGCTCTGCGCGTTGCGTTTGAAACACGGACGGATGCGCGGATCACAGACGCTATCTCTCGCCGCACACAGATCAAACGTATTGACCACACCTCTGCGGCTTTTCCGATCCGCTCGTGGCCAGTGGATTGTGCGATGCTTTTTTTTTTTCTTTTCCTCGGCAACAAACGCTACTGCTAATGGGAAAGCATCACGTAATTGAATGGTCTTCGCTGCACACTGAGAAAACACACACAAACGCGAGCTTCGGCCTGCATTATTATTTGAATTGGATAACCTTATCACGTATAACAACAAAACTCAACGCGCCCGTTGTTTCGCTTGAGAATATGAAATTTGAAACTCGCGCCTTCAGAATGCAGAAAGAACGTGAATATTTCTGTGTGAAACGGGATTATATGTATACACAATGTATATACATACATACATATAATTACATTACATTCTACTGAGTAAGAAGCTTATGAGATCGTACATACACACGTACACACGCATGTACTAAAAAAACAAAAAACAAAAAAAAATTTTTATCCCACTCTGTTCAAATCTTCTGCTTAGCAATTATACATACGGTATCATCAAAATAATGTGCGTGTGTAAATTGTGCCGTACTTTAAATCGTTCTATTTTGAAAATAAAAAGTCGAATTTTTTTATTCTCAACCTTCAAGAAAGTTCCAGTAGGCAAAATACATTACTTACATGTTACGCATATGCGAGAAATTGCAAAGAGATGTTGAGAGAGAAAGAGAGAGAGAGAGACAGGAGACACAGGAAAAAGACAAACTAGTGAAAAGCACGATCCAGCCGATGGAAACCTTTCAGCGTAGAAAAGTTCCTGTTCTCGCAAAAGGCGCGCTTACTCGCGAGCGAACCGACAATCTCACTATTTCTCGTTTACGAGACGAAAAACCGCACCGCACGGCTACACTCAACATGGCTCGAGTTCGAGTAATTCCGGATTCTGTTGCGCTGTGACGTAAATTTTCGTTTATACGTTAAAAGCACGGCCGGAAAATTCAATTTCACCTCAGAGGCGCCGCCGCTAATTGGAAGACACGTTAGGGGAACGTCAATAACAAATGCACGCGCGTCCTCGCGTTTATCGCCCCCGACATCCAATGATGAAACTAATTGAAAAAGCGCTATCAATCGCATTAAAAAAGAACATCTCAACTGGCTTAAAACTGAACGCGACAGGGTACTCAAAAAGAGGAAAAAAAAATCAAAAGAACACTTTACACAGAATATATCGCAACTCGATTTGTAGACAAAGTGTTGTAACGATATTTCGCGAAGAAAAACAATAACTTCTTGTCTCATTTCAACGCCGGGATTTTCGATTCGCGCGCGTTGTTGCGACGGTTGTTTTTTTTTTCTTTTTTAAATAAACGGAGACGTTTCGAATCTTATTTCGTGGCATACTGAACATATTTAATCGTGTAACCGGCTATTTACATGTAATAAAAGATTGTTACTTTTGGAAAAGCTTCCTGAGGAAGTCGCCAGCAATATTTCTCATTGAATCTCGTTCTCATTGAATCGAACGAAATTGCGATGCAAAGCAATCGTTCGAGAGAGGGACCGATAGCGACCGGTCGGTCGTCGGTGAGAGCAAGTTCCGAGAGAGAGTCACGGATTTATCGGACAAATTCCGAGTAAGCTATGTGTCAGAACATGGGGACTCTCTGAAAGTAGATAAACGTCTGATACATCACCTCGCCCGATATCTCTTCCTCGGTCGGGTTCCCGGCAGTCGCGTCTTGATTGCTTCGAGGGGCCCCGAAGCGAAATTATTCGAGAGATCCCTAATTTTCAGGGTGTTTCGCTAAATACGACGTGACGCCCGAAGGCTCGGGAAATTTATAACCGTGTATAACTCCGTCGAATTCAAATTTCGCGAAGCTATGAATATGAATGAATGGAGAAAATAATAAATCTGGCTGTTGTTTCATGGCGACGGAAATGCAAGAAATAATGTAAAGTGCATTTTTTGAGATTCATGTGACAAAAAACTTTCAAGTTGAAAAGATAAATTTTTTTGTCGCGCGGTTCCACTTTTTTTTTAAATACATATATGCAAATTTTGAATAAATTTAAGAAATGCGTGTATATTTAGATTTTAATACTTATGATCGCGTTGAGAATTTGAAAATATAAAGAATTGCCGTCACAACAATAAATGATAACAATAAATGCAGTCGCGAGAACCCGGTTTCTATCCGCGCAGAAGACGGCACTGTTCTCTGCACACGTCTAGGTGGATATCGAAGATCGTGTCTTTTTCTATCGAGTAATTCCGACGGCGACGCACGCCCTGCGCCCACATTCGACGAAATATCCGGGAACGCTGATTCTTCCTTCTTCGGTTGATATCGCGGCGAAAAATCAGTTTATCCAGACACGCTCCAATTTTCTTTGCGCGTTCTATATACAACCCAGGTAAGAGCACATGTCCATTAAGTTAACCTTAAAAAAAAAAACACCTCCCGCATCTATATAAAAATTAAGTCTACTAATTAGGTGCGCAAGATGAGGGGAGGAAGGCTAACTTAATAATATAAATTAGTAGCACATGTTATAGTTGCAGACGAACATGAATGTACGATGCAGACGGGATTACATCTTTCACGGGATTACATCAGACACAATTCCGTCAACATTTTCCTTCACTGCGCACATTTTTTCGTTGCTCGCATATTTCTGAATATTTTTTTTCCCCCCTAAACGAAATGATTTTTATAAATTCAGAAAAATTTATATAAGAATTTCTTTTTCGCGTGAAAGAAATATATCGTACAGTGAGAGTGCGCGCAAGGGAGTGCAATATATAATCCGCGTGGAAGAACTTTTGTATGCAATTCTTCCGGAGGAAGTTTTAAAGAAATTTGTAAACGCGACAGATTATCGATGCTTGAACGAAAGTGATTTTTCTTGCGACGTCGACGCAGGGATTACTTCCGACGCGATATAAGTGTAAAACGCTGTCAAGCATTTTTTCTCGAAGCAATTCCCGAAAGTTTCTTGCGAATTTATTATAATTTCTCTTCGCTCTCTGTGCTAAAAAAAAAAAAAGAAAAAGTTTTCGACATTCGAAGAAAAAATCTCGAGAAAAAGTTTGTAAACACAAAATTGACTTTTAATTCCAAGGAAATGAGCATGAGAGAAGTTTGATTTCGTCGAGTTCACATTCTGTGTTACTTGTCACAGAGAAAATAATGATTGCGCGATCTAAATACACACTAATTCATCGATGCGGTCACACTCGAAGGTATGACCGCATCGATGAACGCTACAGAGATGGACAGATTGTGCGCATTAGTAAAGAATATTCCTCGAGTTGCGTTGTGAAAACAAACGTTCCGCGCGACATTGCGCAAATCACACACGAACAATGGAACATTCTGGACCCCACCCACAGGTAACATACGAAGACATATTGCCCGCGAAAATCGCAAGGACTGTTTCTTATTAACAGTGACTGCATCGACGAGAAAGAATCAGATCTCTTCGAGATAAAAACTTTACTGCGCATTCCGCGCGCGCTTCCATCATTGTTGAATCATCATGAATTTGCGATTGCGCAAAAGTCTTTTCTCTGGTCGTAAATTAATTCCAGAATATATTTTATGAATTCCACCAAGATATTAAATGTTTAATTGTATTGTAAATAACAAATAAGTCTTAAATGTCACGATCATAAGTATTTATCTCGAAATTTTACACATATGATATCTTACCGTATACGTACCTGTCACTTTTTGGAGAGGGAGAAAAAATATTGAATAAAAATTTTATTACAACAAATTTGAGATTACGATAGTGTCTAATTAACAGAGAGTTTTATGAGATCGATGAAAGAGTCAATATGCTGAGTGTGCAAATATTTTTAACTAAGTATTAAAGTCGATACTTTAGCCGGAGATGCGGTAGATTATACATTTATATATATTTATTTGCTTTAAACGTGTAAATTAATATACACAGAAATTCGAATTAAATTTAAATCAAAAACATTGCTCGGTTTGCATCTCATATGTGCGAAATATCCAATTTATTTTCTCATGAGAATTAAAAAATCCACTACAAAAAAGACACTTTAGCCAGGAATCGAACTTCCGCATTCCGTGTAAAAAAATTTAAATTGCTGTAGTATAGTTTTTTAAACGTTTTAAATTAATACATTAATAGAAATTCAAATTGATTTCAATGATTGATTTGAAAATTCACCTATACTTAAATTGTTAACAATTTTTTGTTAACTGATCAAAGCGCAGGTGCAAGTCGATGAAGTGTGAAAACTATTCTTCGTTTACGCAAAGGATAATGCGTGCGTGTGTATATATGTGTATAACATATATGCACACAAAGATGATATATGTATATCAATAAAAGTAATTCTCTAATGTGACAATATCGGTCACAACCATGAGGATCGACACTATTGAATGTCCAAGATTTACGGTTCCAAGATTACGATTTTCACAAGTTTTCGATCGCGGCGAATAAAGCATTCGCGTCGGGTAAAGAGCTGGAAAAAATGAGAGACGGATGGGATGAAAGGAAAAAAAAAGTGAGAGGTTTACACGAAAGAGGCTCTGACCGGTGGTCTCTCGAGATAACGGATTGCTCAAACATTTGCATCATCGCCAACGAATCCGGTCTCTCGCGCAGTTGATCTCGCGCGCGCTACATCCCGAGAGAGAAAAAAATAGAATTTCCAGAAAAAAAGAAGGTACACGAAGATAATGAACGAGAGATAAGTTTTTTTTTTTTTTTTTTTCGATCTGTCAATTAGGGAAAGGGACGGGGAAGAAAATGTTATTGCGTCCCACACAAAGTGTCGCGCAATTAACACGACATGTTTTTGGAATCGCAATTGGAACTGACAACGAATATCGAGTTGCCGCAGCAGCCTGTCCGCCGCGTGTTATCGCCGACACGTCCTCGATTTGCTGAGAAAGACGGAAAGCGGAAAAGCGCGAGGAGGAGAAGAAAGAAGTTTTCGAGAGTCGAATCACTTGATTGTTTGATATGCGAACTTGATTCACGGGATAAAAGCTCTGCTTTTCCGCGCTTCAAAGAGCGACGTCCTGATATCTTTCCGATTTGTACGCAAATTCAGACAATGCAATTTCTTCTTCTTCTTCTTCTTCTTCTTCTTGTACAAAGCATTCTTGTTTCCCGCCGTCATTCTCCCATGCATATGATTTTATCGCTAAATGCGTTAAGTATACACACGAAGATTTGCCTTCGCCGCTAAGTGGTTTTATCGCTGATCTACCTCGACATTTCAATTAATTATTAAACGTCGCCGCTCGTCCTACGGCTCTTGCGTTTCGTTACATAATTACAACTGTAAATTATACTCCGCGCCAACACAAGGATACGCGCGCAAAGTCCTTTTGCAGTTTCCAATTTTGCTCGCGACGAGTCATTAATCAGGAAGCTGTTTCGTGCCATTCTGCCTTCCTTTCTCTCTCTCTTTCTCTCTCTCTCTCTCTTTTTCTCTTTCTCTAGCTTATCACAGCTAGACGTTCCGAGTAGTAGTTTCTGCATTCTCCCCGAGGAGACCTCGATTTCAGAGCTAATTACAAGTATCATTACGAAGAAATCTATAATGGATCGCTCCAATTACAGTTTACGCGATCGCGTACGTCTGTTCGTATTAACCGCAATCTTGATCGTGCAACTTCACGAGCTGTGTAATGCGAGGGAACGTTTTTTTTTTTTTTCTGCCGAGCCTTTCGCCGCTTTACAACACGCGCCTCTGGCAACCGTGAAATATCGTAATAATCACCGCGTCGCACACAAGGACACTCGCGTGTACAAGAAAAAGGCGAAGAAAAGTTTCTTTTTTTTTTTTTTTGTTTACTTTTAATCTCTCTCTATAGATCGAACGTTGCAGTTTAAGATATAATGAGAGCGTGAAACACGGGAAATGTTTTGATTCTTCTCGTGGAGAAAAATAAGATGCTTCGTCGTGGGAAAACCGTAATTTACGTGGACAATAATTGCGGTGAGCGCGTCCGATAGAATCTGTAAGGATGCGACCTCCCGGCGCACAATACGACAGAATTTACCGTTTAATTATACCGCGCGGAATATTTCAGCAGAGCGAGTTTCGCCTCGCAAAGCACATATACATACACACATATATATCGCGGCAATTCTGGTTAACACTAACGATTTACCACATGTACAACTCGCGTGCCGTAAATTCTGTTAGTGTGCAATTATGGTCTTTATGTGTGTGTTTGTGTGTGTACAAAAAGAAAATAGAAATACCGCACAATTTTGCGCGTCTTGCTTAACTAGTAACGCGCTGTAAACGCAAATAAGAAACTTGTTAAGTAACTTTGTGTATATATATATATATATACATATATATATATATATATATATATATATATATATATATATATATATATATATATTTATACAAAGTTATTTAACAAGTTTCTATATTCCATTATAATGTATGTAACAAGATATGTAATAATATACTCCTGTGTCACACTATAATTTTATCTACTTATAATTTTATATAATTTTATTTTACTTATTTTATATACATATATTATTTTTTCGGTATATTGTAATATGTGTGTGTACATATAACGTATTATCATCTACTCCGCGAAGAATGCGTAATTAAGAAAGTCGCTTCAATTTAGTGAGGTCCATTATTACGGTTACCTCGTTTAAGAGTCGGTGTTTTCCGCAGCCAAGTTCATCATGCCTTTGAGACCGGAAATCTTCGCGGGTAGATATATTCACTTTCGTCGGCACGCGAAAGCGTATTCGTCGAAAAAAGGCGCAAGGAGAGGAGGGGTTTAATTAAATTCCGCGGATTGCTCCCGTGCCGTGGCGTTTCGGGTCGGTGCATTTTCTGATTCTGCAACGAGAATCCTTATACGGCAAATATACGGCGGGTATATCTTTGTTTTAGAACTGCGCACACACGCTTCGCGTCGTGCAAACGGCAAAAACAACTCGTTCCGAAACTTTGACTTTGTCCTCAAATCCGAATAAAAAAAAAAAGCATCGAAATAAGATTAATATATACGCTTGTATATTTAAAATACACATTATACAGTTTATAAATTTATTTATTTATTTTTTTTTTTATTACAAAGAGCGTCTGTGCGCGCGATCGTTTTATTGACGCGTATAATATATATGTCGATCGTGTATTTTATACGTCTGTCGTTTCTAGCTCTTCATCCGCCCATATTTGCGTGGCTTACCCTTGAATCTAATCTATATGATTGCGAACCGAGGTCGGGATTACATGATTTAAATCACTGACTCGTAAGTTTATATAGCTAATTTGAAACGTTTGTTCTTCGTGAGAACAAGCATTTTGTGCACAATTAAAAGTAAATATATAAGTTAAAAATAAAATATAAATATATAAATTTTCAGTTAATTATTTCTGTAAAACTAGAAAATAATTATATATGTTATAATGTTTTATCACAAAAGATTAAATACACATCACAGTACGGAGAATGTAATACAAACCAAACCGATAGGTATATATACGCGTTCCGATTTTATCCGCAGTTTTCTACGATATACGCGCACGTGAAATTAATCTGCCATTTCAACTGCAAAAAATTTACGTTTTAAAATGGCGAGAGAGAGAGAGAGAGAGAGTAATTTTATCTAATAAAAAAAAAACATACAATACATTGTTTTTATAATTCATAATGCATTGAAAAAAAAAACTTTAGTGCATATTTCGTGCACGGTTAAAAACTGAAATGTAAACTACTCGTTGGAAAATTTGAAAATCGGGATTAAATTCGCGATCGCGGCGTTTCTCTCTTCGTGTCGCGTACACGCATGCAAGAAGGAAATCGTTGAAAATCTGGCGCGATTCGGTCGTCGCGCGTTTCGATTGAAAACAAAAAGACAACAAACGTGTGGCACACGTCCGCCGCAGCTCTCGCGCGAATATCGACAGGCCGCCATGCAGCGAAGACCGCAACAGCACCGTACTCGTTATTTTCCTTCGCCAGCAAAGATTAATTCGACCGCGGCCCGATCCGCACCCGCGAATTGCGGAATTAATTCGATGTCCAGCGAGATAACGAGATAATTTAACGAACAGAAGAAAAATATATTACGTCATATACATACGTTTTCCCCCATGAGTGATGAGTTCGTGAGAAAAATCATGCGTTATATCGACCGCAGTGATTCTTATAGATAATTATAGATCACACAGGAGATGCCGAAGTAATAAGAGTAATTTTGATATAAAAAATGCCAATTACATAATAGAACAGTCATATAATTGCGACATATAATTATAGAATGGATAATATGAATCACTTTATTCTGTCCAAAATCTGAATTTAATAAAACTAACTTGATAATATAGTGTTTTATATAATAATAAAATAAATGTATCTTTAATCTCGCGTCTAATCTCGCAACGTTGTATCTTCGCGACCTATTTTTGTCGACTGGCTCTCGAGGATCTTTACTTCTAATTGTATTTATCAATTCCTATTTTGAAAGCTCATCGATTCCTAAAAGTCTTATTCACTAATCTGCCTGCTACAAGATATATATTCAAAACATTGTCTCGCAGAATGTCACGTCGAAAAAAAACATTTTAAATTTCACGACACTCGTTGTGTCAAAAAAAAAAAAAAAAAATATTATCGTTACAATATATTCCTCTAAATACTGATTCTTCGCTACATAATTAATATCAACTCTTTGCCAAGTCCAATGTCGAGCGTCGACATTAATAAAATTAATTCTGACTCGATACGTTATTGCATCCAACGTCAAGTGTGTCGATATTAATAAAATTAATTCGAATCTGCAGACTATTGGAATGAGGAAAAAATTTCAGACTGCAAGAGGATTAATATTTTAGTTTGCTACCTTTTATACAATTCTTTTCTGTTCTATATATTAGAAATTCAATTTTTAAACACTCGTTGCACGTGGATGTCACAAGTTTTCGTGTTACCAATGGATGGAAGTGAAATTTATGAGTTATTAATAAACGAACAACGTGTGAAAGCCTCATGTCATCGAGTATAAGCAAGCGTGAAAATGTCACTAAATACTCGGTTTAAATTATTCCGTTTACAACAATGAAATTAATTAATTTAGCATGCATAGTTTGTTCGTGCGCAAAACATCAGCCCGGCCGCGTTTGCGCGCGCACGAACGTATTCATTTTCCTCGGCGCGATCGTTAATATATACACGATGTACACACAAGTGCGAGTACCGAGACCAGATGTGTTCGCACGTGCGCACGTGCAAATTTAACGTGCCGACGTGCTCGCGTTACGTTAGCGTGCCTTGCTCCTCTCTCTCTCTCTCTCTCTCTCTCTCTCTCTCGCATCTGGGACGACGTTCGCGCGCTTGACGATATCTAGATACATTATCGCGTCATTGTTCGCGTTGAAACGCGTCGGACCGCACATACTACACGCATCTAACTGTCGTCGCCGCGCGAAACATTATCTTCTCGTGTTCCGAAACTGTCTCGCCGCCCGTCGCGAAACAGAGAGAATCGCGGACCTCGACCGCCAGAGAAGTCGGAAAAGCGATAACGAGTACGACTTCCTCGTCGCCGTAGAGGACGGTCAGAAAAGCGAAGTAAAAATAAAAAAGAATAAAAAAAAAAAAAAATAAATAAAAAAACATTTGTATCGCGCCGCGCGATACAATTAAAACTGACAGAATTGTGTGAGAGCGGAAGCTGCGGGCAGCAACTCGCGCGTTGATACGGTCCGCGAGCGAGAATAAAATTTGTGTGCGCACGCCAAAATCGAGAACGCACAAACATTGATTTTCAGATGAGAAAGAGAGGCAAGAAAGAAAAAATTAAACGAAAAAATTCTCATACACAAATACACAGCATAATTGCGTGGGAGTGAGGTTTTTTATATAAATTTTCGCTAGACTGTTATCCGTTATCGCGAAGCTTTCCCACGCAAAATGACGCACGAGAGGAAGCAGCAACGAACTTCTTCGAGAGTCGCGGCGTGAAGATAAGTAAAATATCAAAAAAAAAAAATAAATAAATAAACAAAACGAATCGACACGTCTAATACAAGCAATCTGAAAAAAAATCAAAGCGCAATTATCTTTTTAGTTTACGGCAAAATGTACGATCGCTCTGAGAACATTCTCATGTCTACTTTGTTAAAACTTGCACGAGAAAGAGAGAGAGAGAGAGAGAGAGATACGCCTGTTAAAATAATAAACCTTTTTGTTTGTTTTATTTTTACTTCGGTAAAAATTGCAAAGTGAATTGCTGAACGTATATTACTGTATAGATTCGCGAGATGAAGATGAGAGGAGAAGTTAAAATACACTATGTTTCAAATTATCACTGTTTCTCACACACGGTTAAAACAACTAACAGCTTTTAAGCTTTGATCCTATGAGGAAAATCTCTCGCTATCCCTTGATGCCGCTAAGATAATCCGAACAACATTGCGAGTTTATTTTAAGAGGATTTGCGCCCTTTTTGGATAATTTTCGCTCATGAGCGTACAAGTGCAAAAAATCCTCGTTGCCTCCACCCTGTGAAATGAGAGGAAAAGAGAGAAAAGAATTTTATCAATAATAATTACCTAAACGTAAACACCCAATACGTAATTATTATTTAAACTTGTAAATATCGTATTTAGAATTATGTACTTGCTGTAAACAATGACCGTATATATAATGGAATATTATATATAGTATTTAAATAAATAAGTTTCAACGTACAATGCACATTATTCATCAATGCGCAATGTATCATTCGCACAATATATTATTCGACAAATCATTTAAGTCGAAATGAGAATGCTATTATAGTAATTTCGTATCATCATCATTACCATTATCGTAGTATCGTCTCGTCATTCTTTCTTATTACGTATGACACATCGGCGTGTTTTTTTTTTTATTGTCGATTCTCGCAATGTTGATTAGCTCTAATCTCGGCGTATCGTATCTTTCTATTCACGTCACGATCGTATGTATCTACTATCCGCAGAACGAATTCAGTTAACTTCAATTAAGGTTAATCGGAGTGTCAGAGGCATCGATTCTTCAAATACCTAAATGTCCATAGCTCGAGTTGGTCGCGCCAATCACTTCACGGTTGCGCGCGCCCGCACGTTAAACCCCAGGTCACACGAATTCAAACCTTGTGACGTCACTTCCAACATGTTAACACGTTGGTCGATCGGAGCCGCTACGCGTAAACAACCGGCTTGTTGGAGCGCGAATACGCAGCTACTACCGGTCTGCTAGCTGTTAAACTGAGTAATAGACTTCCGATCGATGAGCGCTAATAATCGAAAAGCCGATTATTAGGCTCCCGGTCGACAAGCGAATTTCGGTGTGAATTGTCTATTTTGAAGCGGGCGATCTCGGTAAGTGTTAATTAATAATCTTCGATACAATGCGTGTATTATTTATTTAATTATTATTACTACTTAATTATTAAAACTACTTTTCAAACACGTGCAAATTTTATTTTTTCTGAACGTATTACGTTCGAATATCCTCATTTTTTGGTTTTCAAAGTAGAAAACTATCAAGACTTAGCGGAGTTGCAGAATATTATTTGATTCGAAGTTTAGGATTATATATATACATATATATATATATATAATTATATATATATGTGTCCATGGACCGGCTCATCACACATGTATATATATATATATATATATATATATATATATATATATATATAT
>QVNW01001157.1:0-76746 GCA_014825475.1 Pseudomyrmex flavicornis
GTCTCAACACGTCGAACTGGTTGTTTTTTCATCTATTTCTTTAGATGAACTACTGAAACTTTTGCAACAAGTATAATATTGTATTATATATACATATAAATAGTTTAATAAAATTAAAAATATGTAGAACAAATGTCTGTATGTAAAAAGTTTAAATAAGAAAAAAAAAAAACAAAAACTTGCCATTATCAGTGTAAAAACATGTCGGTACTTTGTGATGTGACCGAAATATGCGACATGTAATCGAACTTGCCCGCAGACTTCAAAATTAGTCTTGCTCTTTCTCTACGTGATGTGTGTGCGTATATATCGCGCACGTCTGCGTTTGAATTTATCTCACGTCAATTATGATCTATAAGAGTATAAACCACGTGTGTGTGTGTTTATGCGTATGTAAAAAAACGAACAAATCTCTTCCCGACTTGACAACTTGTGTGTAGCATACACACACACACACAACTTTGTTTTAAGATATAATTCTTGTACCAGATTGTAGCAGAATATTTTCTTTGAGAAGAAAATTGTAGTTTTTTATTTTTTTTATTTTTTTTTATTTTTTGAACATTTACAACGGAAAAAAATATAAAACACTATTCGTTTTGATATTCTATCGGAAGTTGCGGTTCAGGGACATCTTTCCGTTGAAAAGATAAGAAATATTCGCACGAGATTTTTGTAGCCTGCGGTTACATCGACACATGAATAATGTATGTACGTGTACCTGTATGTCGCTTATTAAAATGTTCTCCGCGTCACAATGACGAATATTCTCCTTATACGAATACAATATATACGCACGTTATTGCGGTATCACTTACGGTGGATAAAACACGGTTATCGCAATTCCGCAATTCCGTTTTCTCCGGTGCGTCATCGCGCGCACTCGTTGCTGAATCAGCATTGAATTAATCAAATCGTCGCGATTGATTTCTAAATGCCGTTTGGATCAAAAGAATCATTTTGTTCTTCTCTATCTGTTTTTCTCTGGTTATTGTCTATCTATGTGTTAAGAGCGTACTTATATATTATGTGTGCATGTACATAATTATGTACATTCGAAAAAACGAATGCAAGAATACGAAATGCAAATGTGGTTCGTCAAAAACTTTTTGCACTATAACTTAAAATTTTTTTATTTTACTTAATTTTAATGTCTAACGCGAATGCCGACGAATTGCGGGCGACTGCCCGTCGAGGCATTCCGCCGGCGACGCGCTAATTGTATTTATTAATGAATGAGCTCTCTATGTGAGCTGGCCCGCGTATCGACCTCGCGAACGCATCCTTCGCAGCCGGCTGCTCGTCATTGAAATGCGGACGTGAAACGTTTCACGAATGCATTAAGGTCGGATTGAAAATCAAAACAGAGGCGACATAAAAAAAAAAAAAAAATTCCGACATCGCAATAAAAGCGAAAAAGACTTAACAATAAATGAAATTCTTTCGTCGAGTATTTAACAGGAAATAAATATGCGATATTGTGTTTATACACACATGACGTCGATGTATAAAAAAATACAAATTGGTTTAGTTGTCAAATACGTGTGTGTAATTTTTTACTGAAAATGTAAAGATGCAACGACGTGACAGGTGAGTGGAGGATTAATTTGCTCTATTTTTTCCTCCGAAGAAAGAAGTTTATTAAATGCGCGGAGATTGCGGAAATAATCTAAGCGTATCACTAGACGTATCGCGTAATTAAGAATAAACACGATATCCTTCAGACGCGCGCTCCCAATGACGTCACACGCCCAGCAGGGATCAATCGGAGAGTCAAGTCGCGATAATTGCGACAATCGCGTGGATGTTTTCTAACAAGCTCGATTTATTTATCTTCTTCTTATATGGGATAAATTACACTGGGCACTCGCAACGATCACGAGCGTAGACCGTGTTCACATTTCGGCAGATCGACCGATATGACGGAAGGACGTTGTAGACCCGGCCTACGATCGTTGCGCCAGGTGGAATCTACCCGAAAAACTCGTTCCTTCACCTGCATTTTCCCTCGCTTTTCTCGTCACTTTCTTCCCTTTGCTTTCTTGTGACACACGCTCAGCCGGTTACACGTGAACGTATTTTTCAAGATAATGAGCTCTACACGTGGACGTATTTATAGAAAAAGGACACACGCATAACGAGATACGCAATGAAGGTCAACATAGCAGTTTTATTTTTACGTTTACGATTCTGAAATTAATTTTGATGAGGAGCAAGATAGCAGTTATTGTAAATTTTTTTTTTTTTTATTTATAACAATTTACAATTTGTTTATGTACTTTAATGAGAAGATGTGAAATTATCATAAAGATCACACCAGAAATTTAACACGTTATAAGATTTATACATGTATATTCTTATATTGTCTTTTGTTTTTAGTTTCAGATGGAGAACCAAGGTTACGAAAAGGATCATTCACGCGTGAAAGACAGCGATTCCGACATTGCAAGAACCTCCACGCATCCCGAGGGTCATGTGTACGAGGACATCTCCACGACGACGGACATTCCTGACTCCTCCGAGCGGATATCCTTCCTCGATGAGTCTCGCAACAATGATTGCCGATCAGCTGAGTCTGCCGGACAAGCCTGGGTCAACGAATCGTCGAATGACAAATCGTATCAACAGAATTCGACGTTGTCATCTCCCACGATCAGCACGAATCACGACAGCGCGAACTCCACGTCGCAAACAGTGTTCAGAACGAACGAGGATGAGAATTCCGAGAATTCTTGCGGGAAGTCCTGCGATCATCCTGCGGCATCTCCTCCCGAAGACGTTCCGACGGGGAGTGTGTCATCTCAGAAAAATGAAGATTTATTACGTGACAATATATTGATGCAGTCCGATCGCAAACGCAGACGCAGGAAGAAGGATTGCAAGCATTGCAGAAGCAAATTGGCCGGTGCGAATTCCTGCGAAAAGCTCGACGAGTCGAACAAAGATGCGATCCTTAGGGAGAACGAGAACAATCATCGGGAAAAAGATTCGTCCGGTTTTTTGTTTCGGGAATCCCTTTTGAGACCGCAGAACATAAAGATTTATCCGATGATGGACAGGATGAGTCTTCGTGAAATCAGTGCCAAAAGTTCCTCGAACGCGTTTTTCGTAACCGAAACGAATTCCGGGCCGCGCTCGACGGAAAACGAGTTTCTGATGAACGCGGAAAATAATCGGAACAAGTTGCTGGGGACTGACATGAGGATCAATTCGATTTACTCGCAGGACCGCTGGCAGGGCAAGGAGTCGCCCATATTTTACACTGACATCAAAGATCAGAATCCTTTTCAGGTAAGTTACGCTGCAGATGTGCGAGCACAGGTTTTTCTCAAATTTATTTTTTTTCTCTCTCTTAAATTTATATGCAATTTCTTCCTTTCTTAAATTTATATACAATTTAAGAACAATCTTGTTTTTAAAACAGAATTTTTTGAAAAAATATATTTAAATATATTTATTTATTATGCGTTAAAAAATACTTCTAATTTTAATTCAAAAATCGAATATCGGACGGTCGATTTCAATCACGAGTGTATAAAACTTCCAAAGCAGTGTGTAATTTAATAAATAAAATCCATATAAATGTTATTTATTAAAGAGGGAGAAATTTATACGATATAAATGGGGAGATAAATCACGCACGCTTTTAAATTTAAAATAGCATTTGATAGCAATGATGTGATACGAATATACGCTCGCTACGAGTACAAAAGGTAAACGAAGTACCACTGTCGGATTAGTTTCGATTTAACTGTTGCCAGAATGCTTAGTTTGGCCGCTACGTGGCGTGTGTCCACAGTCGATTTGGTTTCTCGTAGATGAAAAGTGCGAAATGTGCTATATAAGGGAACCCCGTGACGAGGATAGCATACTTACCTGGTGCAGAGGCTACCGTGATCAAGAAGGCGGTTCCTCCAGGGTGAGGCTCTCCCATTGCACTACGGTTGAGCTGACCCCTGCGAATACCCCTAAAGTGGGTATCTCGGGCATAAAATTTTTGGTAGTCGGGACTGCGTTCGCGCTATCCCGTAAAATTTTAATTCAAACATAAGATTTTTTCCCTTACAGAGAGAGAGAGAGAGTACACAGAAAGGCGCTGTGTTTCCGATGTTCTTCACATGCCAAATTTTTCGGCATGTAATCATTGATCTTTAGTACTGAAGAATATATCGGAATTACTCCAAGTCAAACGAACTTTTTCTACATTATGTTATATATTTTATATACTTCTCGTGTAGAAGTCGTCAATCGTGAGAAAATAATTTTTAAACGTTAAGTTTTGAGCTTTTAAGAATCAGCGATGATATGAATATTATATTTTTCGAACCCATCATCATCTCTCCATTGTGAGAAAGAACATAGCGTTTGGCAAATATACACACGCATTGGCACAGACATAAAGGCAGAAGTTAAGTGAATGGAAACGTATTACGTCACCACTTTGCAGCACGTGCACGGCCGCTCGTGCCGAATGCGTACGCATGAACGAGCGCGAAGAGAGAGAAAGAGAGAGAAGTCCGTCTTTTTTAAAGCTTCGTGACTGAAAAAGCGGGTTGATTGGCATCTTTGACATCCCGCGGAGTCGCGTAACGTGACAATTCCCTTTGCGATTTCTTGCCGCGTGCCCAATGTGTTCTTGATTAGCGACGATTGAAAGAGTTAAATCACCCTAAATGAGGTTTTAAAGTCCGTTTTGTTATTTGATTTTCCAAGAACACAACCTATGAACTTTTAAATCTCTTGTTATACACGTTTCTTTTATTTTCCTTTTTTTTCGTACAATACGAGGACAGTTTTAAAGTGAACGCGTTAAAAATGTATTTAGTGAAAATATTACGTTTGAATCTTTTAGATTAAAGAACAATTTTCTTTTTTACCTAAAAAAAAAATGTATGCACGACGACATGATATTAAAAGTTTATTTTTTAATATTTAAACATTGATAAATATAGATGCGCAGGTGTGATTTCACTTTGAAGATTTCTTAGTTTACGTGTTCCGTAGATAGACTTGAGAAACTTGCCGTTTCACACTTTTAACGACAGCTAGGAAATCGTAAGAAGTCAGCTGTAATTCAAGATGTCATCAAAACTATAAAATAAAACAAAAAATTCTGACGATATATATAAAAAATTACAAAACTTGCTTAGATTTAAAGTATTTTTTATCGGCGTGCGTCGGAAGAACTAATAGAGAGAGAGAGAGATTATCCAAAAATATTCACCGGATATCCGTATCGCACGGGCGGTTTGTGTGTCGAAGAGACTTGTTGTGAGATATTTAAATATAGACATCCTGGGCGGCAAGTGAGCGGCAAATAAAGTACCAAAATGAGCGAGCGATAAATAGAGCAAACAAAACAGAACGAGCGGAGAAATTACAACAAGCGGTGTCTCCAGTCTGTTGCACATACGTCGGCGCCGTTGTTAAACAAATTCTCGCAGAAACGGCTTACGCCGCCGCTCGTGCGCAACTTCTTCGGTCCTTCATCGGAGCTGACAGGGAGCCACGAGAAAGAAGAAGAAACTGCCGCTGTCTGGTCTGGCGTCGACATAAAGAAACAAAACGGAACGGAAGTGGAAAACGGCTATCTATAGAGACCCGCGTGTAAACGCGTCGGTGAGCGACGCGTCGCGCAGTTAGCAAAAATTTACAACGGCGCATTACAATGAATCTAGTATCTCTCGAAATTGTCGTCACCGTTACGTCACATCTGAACCGTTTTATGACTAATCAATGTCGTTATATTCTAGTAAATACACGTAAAAATGCGTGAAAAAATGAAGAGAAAGCTCGGCTTTCTTTCTCGACACGATCTAGTATTTATTTAAATAAGAGATAAATAGGTTTAAATATGTGTGTGCGTGTGATTATTCTTCGCATGTTCGTGAATTATTTAAGATTCAATAGTTGTTTCAATATTTTTTTCAGAGAGCCTATTCCCTGCCGGTGCGAACTCACACTCCGACCTCGCAGAACCGCGTTAATTTACGTCGTAGCGCCAGAAACGATCCGCCACCACATCCGGCGCGTTTGGACAAACATCGTCGCGGTTGGACGTTACACCTGGCTCGTCCCTTGAAGGCATCGGGATGCTCCAGCTCGTTCATACCTCTGCTGGCCGTCGTGTTGATCCTGTTGGGAGTCGCAGGTGTCGCGTTATATATCGTTTTTGGTAAATAGATTTTTTTATTCAATTTGGTTTTTTTTTTTAGATTTTTAATACTAATTCTTTCTTCTTTGTTAACTTCGCATTTAAGAAAGAAAAAGAAAAAAATATATTCGTTACATTCTTTCTTTTAAATTACGTGAATAACAGCTTGACGAACGTCTAAATGGAACCTTAGAAATGGGTTCACCAGATACGCAGTGCAATTATTTGCCAACGTGAAATATTAGTATCCAGTCCAGATGGTTAATCGCATGATCTAAAAAAATGTTGATTTAAGAGTTTACTTAATTCATTTTGCGCTCATGCCGGTTGTGTATTTTTCGACTTATCCTCCACCTATATAAAATATATATAATTGAGCTACGGATATTATGAGACAAACTTATTGATTTTTTTATAGTGAGAAAGTTTTTTATTGCAAATAAAAAGATGTACTTTTCATTATAAAACAATAATCAAAAACATGGAACTTGATGTAATTGTTTCTAATATAATTTTCTCAAGTATGTGAGTCAGCAGTCAAATTTGCTCTTAATTTTATGAACTTTTTGCCACATCAAGGATTGCGTGCCAGGACACCCTATATCGGCCAGGAATAAACGATGTACTTGCTTATATACTGCCTTATCGTGCATTTACAAGTATTCGCGTCCAGGCTCGAGGCTAAATTTTCAACCGAGGTTCTCGATGGCGAGAGATACTGAGGTTTAATTCGACGAAGCGTAGCAATTGCCTCGGACGAGATGAATTTAACCGCGGGGTCAACAGAACGTTTCCTTCGGTTGTGTTTGCGCACGGTCGATCGAGCCGGTCACATGGCATATAAACGCGTCGTCGTGATGAAAAGTGGCAAAAGCCAATGACCGTGTCATTTCTTGAAGACAACGTCTGGAATCCTGAAAAGTCTTTCCCCGAATCGTTTCTTCAACTCTCTTATAGAGTCACATGCAAAAGCAAAAATGGCGCGCTTTGTTTCTCAAGATTTACAATAAAATAAACTTGCAATCTTAAATTACCAATTGAAAAGTATGCTTTGCTTGTTATTAGTTTTTTAAACGGATAACGATCGAAGAAAAAAATATTTTGACTACTCAGCTCGCGATGCAAGCGATCGATATGTGCGTATTTATAGTTTCGTATATTTCCGTCTCCGTAGGAACCCGGTTTGAGATTTTTCAACTGTGTAATAATCGATCGTGTCACGGCTCTCTTTTTACAGAACCGGAAAAACTTCAAATCATCCAGCAATACCTGAAGTCGTCGTCCAGCAGATCGACGAGGCAGAACATTACATCCGGCGAGCCGATCACGACTCCCCCGGTGATACCCGTGAAGCCGAATCTGATGATCGAAACAACATCGACGATGACAACAATCGTAAACACGGACGCGTTCACCGTGAGCGCCCTTGTGCACGAGCCGTCATTTCCGGCGAGCACTTCACCGCCGACAGGTGCGGAAACGGAAGCTGCGAGTCAGAAAGTTGTTAATGCGACGCGATATTGCGACGATTGCCTCGGGGGCGAGGTGTGCGTTGCTCTCGTCGACGAGGAAGTACCGATATGCAGAAACACCCGCGACTCCCGAGATCCTACCGGATGTGGCGGTTTGTGCGTCATCAATAAACAGAAGTGCCATCGCCTCGACGTGGATGCTTTCAAGTTCGTTGATATTTACTTCTGATTGTCGAATCTGTCGTAAATATTAGATGGTAAAGTTTTTTAAGCGAGAGAGTTTGTGACAAATACATATTATTATATAATTGTTTGTGCAATGTCTTCTCGTACACAGACGGTAACTTTAAAATTTATAATTAATTAATTTTAAATAATATATTTATACTACAGATGCGTCGAGATCAATCACTGCCAAGACAACGAATGGACCTGTACTAATTCAATGTGCCTACCCTTGGAGTACCGTTGCGACGGGAAGATGAATTGTCACGATCGTTCGGACGAATATAATTGCGGTAGGTATATAGCAGAAATATTGAGATCGTCAAATCGACTATTTTCGTGTACTCTATTGTGCGAAATCCCCCAAATTTGTCTAATATTCTAAAAAGAGAGAGAGACAGAAAAAGAAAAAAAGATAAAATTTTTTTTTAATTGTAGTTTTGAAATATGTAGGGTGTCATAAGCCGATTGCGTCTTGTGACTTGTCTCTCGTTAAAACACATGCTGCATTGCCCCAGTTCGAAATGACCTATAACTTTCTGTTATCGGCTTTTCTGCTTTGCTATTATTTGCGAGGCTTCGAGAGAGAAAGGGGGAAGGTTGTTACAGGTGTTTCGATATTGCTTCGATCATATATTTTGCGTGCGCAATTTAACGTTACATATCAAACTTTACACATAATCAATCAAACTATTGCTTACTCGAATAACGATACTAACTACTTGAGATAATTAATGCGCATTCAAAGAACGGACTATGCTACACACAAAGTAGCAAGCAGAAAATGTGACACCGTCAGGCAACAGCTGTAACGTTTTATTTCTTTTTCAGCCTGCAATCTGGAGACACATTTTCGGTGCGGTAATGAGACTTCCTGCCTACCGCTAAATCTGAGATGCAACGGGAAGGTAGACTGTTGGGACGCATCTGATGAGATTAATTGCACAATAGGTGAGTATGTCAGCGTGAGTGTGTCGCAGTAACAGTAGCTTCGATTGTATTAAAAGTATCTTTGAGATCGAAAATGTTTGATTGTATGACGTAGAAATCTTTCAGTTTTTCCGACTGAAAAGTAGAAAATAGAACACACCACATTACTATTATCCGTTAGAGCAGAGTATCTCGATTATTGCTTTTCATATTTTTTCTTTGTTTTCTTTTGTAGGTCGTCTCGGTCGGTGTAAGTACATATATTTATTTATTTAAGACACATGCACGTATTTCGCACGAAAATTTGCATGTCTGTCGCGCATGCTGTCGTGTTACCGTCATATTTTTTTTTACACTTCTATGCGAGATGTCAGACAAATAGCAGAAAGTTTGTAGCATGTTTTATAAATTTCAAGAGCTTATACAAAAATATTTTTTGAAAAAAAAAATAAAAATAAAACAATCAAACTACACAGATTTTTGACTTTTTACATTTCCGTTTCAGCCTGCCCGTTGGAAAATCAATTTACTTGCGGTAATGGAGAGTGTATATTAAAAGAACGCTTTTGCGACGCGCTAGCAGACTGCAGCGACGGATCGGACGAACCTCAAGGATGCAACGGACGATGTAGCAAACATGAATTTAAATGCCAGTAAGCAAAAACAATAAGAGAGAAATACAAATAGTTGTTTTTTGCATTTTTACTTTAAACTAGTAATTAAAAACTGAAAGACATACACAATAGATATATTATTTTTGTAAACTTCTGATTTTTCGCGTTTCAAGTTTGATCACATATGTATTAAAATGTTTTGCACTCTTTCTTTCAGAAACGGTAGATGTATTTCGAAAAGAGTAAAGTGCAATAAAATTGACGACTGCGGAGACGGCACGGACGAAATACACTGTAAATATCGGTTTTAATTTGCGCGTATAAGAGAAGACATTGCCGATCACGAAGATGGGGAAGAATCAAATGCAGTATTTTATATACTTGTAATTGTATGTAATGTGTACATAGCGTTGTTGTAAATACGTATATATACGTATGTAAACATGACAATATTGAATTACTTAGATACCTAAGTGTCAAAAAAAGTTTGTTTTTTTTTCTAATCTTTCTTCCTTCAGTTTTTTTATGGTAAAAAAATAACACACACAATATGGCATTTATAATCCTTTTATTGTGTGTTCCACTATTATAGTTTATTACAATGTATTTGTAATTTCTATCCTTTAAACTATAAGTATAAATATCAAAATTATATAAAGCAATTTTGTACTTCTTTTCTTACAATCTCATAAGAAAAGTATATGTAAGCGACTTAATTTTTGTTAACGTCTTTTCACGTTAAAATAATCAAGTTTGTCGTAAATATTGATACTTATGAAGTACATATGTATACTTGTATGTAACGCAAGGTTTTAAGCTTCACACGCAAGTTGTACATTCTTTCAAATTAGATTTTATTATTTGCCTTGTTTTTGCTCGGTAAGTAATTTTATAAAATTCTGTATGTCAAAAAATTTTACTCAACTTTATAGTCTCAAAGCACCGATCATCTTTTTATTTTGTTCCTTTATATAAACTTGAAAGAGATTTATACTCAAAATCTATTCTCTTGAAAAATAAACTTTTATCGAATTATTTGTAAGAAAATTAATAGAATTTATTCCAATAATATTATAATATTTACCTCAATATTATAATAAATATACTATTTATTTTGCTAGGAAATGATTATTTAAATATATAGATACAAATATACGATATTCATATTTGTGAATACCGGTATATAAAAGAATGTAACGTTAAAGAAGTTTTAAATGTGATTCTCTAAACATATTACATCTATATATTTTTTTTGTGTCAAGTAGTAATACCTCTTTTAACGTGATCATCTTATAGGAATTCATCCGGTTCTCGCGGCGCATCAAGGTCTCGATAATGTATGATGGGTCGGAAATCGCTACCGCCACTGCAAATATTTATTAGCATAAGTAAGAATATATTAGAAGATAGTATGTTACAATTATTTTTATAATTGATTCTATTATATACAGAGTTTTACCGGACATAGGATTTAAATGGAATTGGGATAAAATAAATTAACATCGATAGAATAATATGCAAATAGGTGTTTATTTGATAAAATGTCATAAAATTTACAACCCCGATTGAGATTTGGACTTAGAGTGTAAGTCAAAGTTCAAATTTTTTTATTTTTAATTTTATAAAAAATTTAGTTAAGCTATAAAGACACTTAATCATTTCGTAGAAAAATATATATGGTAAAACTCCAGATTTGTTCGAATCTGACATTATGACGAATTTTTTAAATTCAGATTTCCAATAATTTTTATTGCTGCTAAGTTTTTAAAATTATTCGAATATTCGATTACCTGAATATCTTCTGATATCTTATAAATTTGAGTTTTCGGATGAAACTCAATCTCAAAAAGATAGCCGCATATCCGAATAATTGGAAGTTGTTGTACTGTATAGACACGTGTGGTTTTTAAATAAGTATAAAAAATAAATATGATTGTATCGTGTTTTGAGCAACGACATTCCTTTCTTTTAAGTGTGTTACGCTATCGAAATTGTTCTAATAAAACCTGTAATGGAGCAATTTTATTGTTTAACTCCTGCGCAAATTACTTGCGTAAATTTCAACTAAACTTAGAACATGTCCATGTCTGGATGGTCCAAGTCATTATAAGTAACAATACGTCTTGAATCAGTATCCGGGATGTCCCTAAAACATTTTGTCACTACGATTCACTCTATTGACTCGAAAGGGCCAAGAACATGTGGCGCAACTTAAGAAAATTCGTCAAAATTTGTTAAAATTTTAATGTGCATGACACATAATTGAGTGTCAACTGTGCAAGTTCTCTTTATGAACTCAATGATTATCTGAACAAACACATTTGATTATTCCGCATCGAAACATAAAAAAAAAAAAAAGAAAGGATTGTCTTACCGTCCTCGAGCAAATCCGCCACGATTGGAACGCGGTGCTCCAAATCCGCCACCAAATCCTCCGCCATAGCCGGAACCATAACCACCTCGATTGCCGCCATATCCACCACCGTAATTGGCAAATCTAAAAACATGCGAATTTGCAATATATCTTAATGTTTTGTTCATTATACGTTAGTCAAAATTGCAGTTTTAAATCATACAAACAAAAGGAAATAAAAAACTTCCTCTTCAAAATTATTATAATATAAATTTCACATAGTAAAATAATGTTCGTTGTTAATTTTTGTACTTACGAGTTCGGATATGAAGAGAAACTATCGCGTGGCTCTCTAACTGGAGCCTTATTACCAGGATGTTCAGGAAGCTGAGGTCTTTTCGGATCTTTCAGATAGTTATTAAAGTATTCGGCTTCCGCTTTTACTTCAGCAACTTTCTCAGAATGTTTGTTGAAAATATGTTTGCGGATAAAATCGGGTCCTTTGAATTTCTTCCCGCTGAGAGGACATAGCCATTTGTCTTTTGACAATTCTTGGGTGTTGGCTTGAACGAATTTCTCGACTTCACTGTTTATATGTATGTATATTAAAGAAATATAATTCGTAATCAACATTATCAAGTATTTTGCACATTAAATTGTACGCGTTTAAAAACATATGAAGAAAAAGGATACGCTTCAGCATTTTTCGCGCCCAGTTTGTCGAATTCTTCGATCGATAAAGTGGCAATGGGTTGTAGAAAAGCAGACATTTTGCTCTCGAAATTGCGACAATATTCCGATAATTCCGCACTAGAAATCTTGCTGCTGGGCGCTGGTCCTCTCACGTGCATTATTCCACATCTATTTGGCATCTCATCTTCGTTCGGATATTCGCAATGATTGTAGTAATCAACCGAATGAACAATTCTCAAGTACAGCAATAGTCTATCCAACACCTATGAAACGCACAAACACAAGTGTGTTTATTGAAACATAAATTTGAATTGAATTTTTTACAATCATAGATTAATTCACTTTAAACAAGCTATTTTGTTTGATTTACCTTGATCAAAACTGGATCCCTTTCAATTGAACTGTCTCCGTCACCTAATTGGCCTTCTTCTTGTTCTCCGGACATACCTAATAACTCTTCCTCCTCGGCTGAAGCTTCTTCTATCAAATAATCCGTTATGTTCTTCAATACTGGATTTTTAGATGATAATCCAAAAGCCTAAATAATAGCACAAGAATTAAATTCGTAAATAAAAAAAAACCATAAAAATACTTTTTTATTCAGACAAAACTTTTACTCACAGACTGTTCAATCTCAATGGTACTTTGATCGGTCTTGTTTTCCTTATTTTCTTCTTGTTTTCCTGCACTTTCATCTTTCTTCTCTTCTTTCCACAACCCTACTCTATTATCCAAATTGTGTACAATTTTAGCACTGAGCTTGATATCGTGCCGAACTATTTGTTTATGAGATGTCAAGCCGTTTACCGATCGAATACGTCGCGACAGATCTCTGTTCACTATCGCACCGAGCTCGCAATCACGTAGCTGTGTAAATAAACAGTAATTAAACAGAAAATAAAAATACTTATTCCTGATATCTTTAATGATAATAGCATGCATAACACAACACATACTCTAATATTATTCAAACTCCAACAAATATCTTTGATATTTGATTGTCTCTTGAAAGACACCCAACCACGACGAAACCATCGTCTTTCTGGTTGTGGATCCGCTATAGCCACACGTAAAAATCCAGGGAACCGTTTGCACATCTATCCGATTAATTACATAATATTAAATTAAATTCACACAATAATACAAAAGAACAATTAAAAGATAAAAATAAAACTGTAGATTAGATTTAATATTTAATATTAAAATTTAATAAATATTGCAACCAACCGCTTCGACTTCTGCTTTGGTAATAGTCGGGGCTAAGTTACGAAGGAAGATACTGCTGGTTTTATGTAAGGCTCTTGGTTCCTTGTCTTTGTCTTCACTGGCCAAATCAATCACCGCTTCCGGTTCGATAGTAGACGTTTTACTACCACCTTTTGATTCTGTTTTGTCTTCCTGATTTTCTTCTTTAGCGTCTTTTTCATTGGCATTTTCTTCTGCTTCTTTCTCGTTAGCGGTCTCCACTTTTATAGTAGCAGCTAGTATTTGCATAAATTTATATTAAATAAATATATAGATGTGATATCGTGCGAGAAATATTGGAGAAATATTTTAGTTGTACTTACGAGTTTCCGCTGTTGATGTATCCGGTTTATTGTCACTACCGGAAGAACTACTGCTGCTGTTGCTGCTGCTGCTGCTGTTGTTAGATAATTTTTCCGTGTTCTCGATTTTGACATGAATAGTGTCACTTTTGGCATTTTTTTCATCGGTCTGTACGTCATTCATTTTGTTTTCATCACTAGCGTAAAATAAATAAAATTAAAAAAAAAAAAATTAATGAGCACATTACTAGAATTGATTTTATATCTATTTTGTATATTTAATATTATATAAAAAAAATACCTGTTTTCAGATTTCTTTTCTGTCACAGATTTAGTTTTATTATCTTCTTTTTCCTTGAAAACATCTTTAGCTATCATAGGTTTAGGTGGTTTAATACTCAAAACCTGCAAATCTTCTTCCGTCCCTCCTTCCAGCTTGATAACTACTGCATCTAAAAGATACAGCAATGCATCCGCTTGATCGGCATCAATCGACACTTTATCTATTGACCTCGAATCTAGCAAGTCCATGAAAACATCTACGCGTTTCTGAAAGAATAAAATCATGAATTTACTCAGTCAGGGGGGTACATTATGTATACATATGTTGAGAAAATTTTATAAACAATATATTATCTCATACACACAAATATATTATACACTCTTTATAGCATTGTGTTTACCTTTAATGCTGCTACTTGCTCTTCTTTTCTCTTCACCGATTCTTCAGGATGATATTTTATTTTGAACCTGGCAATCAATAGAAAAAATATCAGCAAATAAAGACTCACAAAGAAATTTAGTACAATAATTATTATACCAGTTTTGAATAGAGTCACACGTATAAATTCAATGATGTAGCTAGTTCTGTAATTTAAAGACGATACGAATAAAAATGTAAATAAAATTAGAGATATACGCTCTGTATATAGATGAGATATACGTGAACCATTGCAAAATAGTTTTTTTGATGCACAGTAGAAGTAAAACCACAAGATATCTATTGCTTCACTTCACATTGTGCATGCATGTATATATATTTGCAAACATTTTATAGTGTCAATTATAGTTTCTATATGTTTCTACCTATTCACAATCTTGTGTAATATTTAAGAAACTTTTAGTAGAAGAGCACAGAAGTAGCCAAATAAAAAACGGATTATTGGTAAAACAAAGAAACTTCCAATTTGCAAGTAATATATATTTTCTATCAGATTATTTTAATCAATCACGCGAATTGTTTATATGATTTACATATGTATATTATAAAAATCAGCATGTGTCATCTTAAAAAATGTCTTAAACACGGTAAAATCAACATTGTCAAGATTAAGCCTCACCTGTACTCATATCTCTACTCGTATTCAGTTTTCTGGTCGACTCAGAGATTTATCGACAAAGACATTATTGTACTTAAAGATAAAAATAAATAGCGGGTTTAGAACGCGGCCTACACGAGCAAGTTTGGGCTTTGCGCGCCCAGCTCGTAATTTATTTAGCTACCTAACAGGCACCTTATGTCTTCAGCGATGCGCGAAACGCGAAATTCATAAAATATCGATCGAGAAAATAAACGAGCGAGATGACCCAAGGTATAAGGCGATGGCGGCGATATGCTGTAGGGATAGACAAAGCTGGTCATATTGTTTGAAATTAGCTATAATAATCGTATATCTCTGCAATTTTCATCAATTATTTATAAATAATTATTTATCTTATCCAAGCATGTAGTTATATACATACATGCATGGACAGAGTTCTGTGCATTTGATACTACAATTTCTATTACAGTGGCCACATTAATAATTTTTCTTTATAACCATGTGCTCTCAATGACATTGTGTTTATTCAGTTACAAAAAATAAAATATCTTTTAGCCACTGTAAAAATTAATTCTATTTTATAACTTATTAAAATTGTGATAAAATATGAATCCTGTATATGATATGATAAATCTAACTTTATGTATACATATATATATAAATAAAAAATTAACATACCATTCTTCATCTTTGTGCGCAACGAAGAATTCATTAAGCTGTTGTCTCTTGAATTCCAATTTGTACTCATTGTAGCGTTTAATGGCTTCTTCATCAGTAATAGTATCTTCTTGAGTACCAAGAAATGCTTTAAATGACATCATAGGTGGTTGAGTTTCAACGTTTGAGGTACTGAAATTACCAGCTACTTCTCGACTAAAAATAATATATACATCATGGATATAAATCACAATTTTGATAATGATCCAGTTTATATAAATTATATTTTTAACATTTATTATATTTTTAACAAAGTAATTTCTCTTTAAACAATAGCTGTATATTTTTGCCCAAAAAAACTTTTGTATCCTATAAATATAAATATTACCTTAATTTAGCCAATAATTTTGGAGTCAAACGACTCCGTTTCGGCAGAATCTTCATAAATCCCGATCTTTTCATTATTTATCATTCGTATTCCACTAAAGTTTAAAGAAATAAACTCAGATATATGACAAAACAAACCTGTTGCTGTTACTATGGTTGCCATAGTGATGGTTACTATGATGAGGTGGTGCGTAATGATCAGGACTCCAAGAATTGCCGCCGCCGCCGCCGACGCCGCCGCCGCCGCCACCGCCGCCGCCGCCGCCGCCGCCGCCACCACCACCACCACTACCACCACCACCACTGCCACCTCCGCCACCGTAATAATCATGTCCGTATCTAGGTCTGTCGTCCCAATCGAAACGCATCCTTTTCAAAGGTTGTGCCATTTCTTGAGATCTTGCGGGACTGTAACGGTCGCGTCCTCCGCTGCCTCCACCTCGATATTCCCGATATTCGGGACGCTGTCTAGGACGACTGGACCATTCTCTACAAGAATTACTATCAGTATAACTAGAATAATAATAATATACAACAAAAAAATTATAAGAAAATAAAAATATAAAAACAAAATTTATAAAAACAAGCTTACAATGGATTTCTTTATACAGTTATATAAGTATATAAAAAGTAAAAGATTCTATATACCAAGCTAGAACAGATTTTAAAATAAGATCAAAATGTATGTGTGTGCGTATACTTATTAAAATGTATGTACATACCTATCAACCCAGTCATCACGTCTACGATCCTCTCTTCTCTCCCGCGAATATGACTCAGTTCTTTCACCTCTGAACTTATCCCGCCTTTTTCTGTCATATTCATCATCAGAATCTGCCATATTGCAATCCTGAAAAAAAAAGAACAAAAAAGCGCAATTATGAATACGTAGCATTGCGCATAGACATCAAGGTTACACGCAAAACCTAACCGAAAGAGAGGTTAAGCTTCTTAAGTGTGAAGCCCCGTGTTGTAACAATTGCCAATTTTTATGCGATAAACATCGAATATCAAATTCATTTTATATACTTAGAACAGTTATCACCTAATAAAATAAAAGAATACTTGCGAATAGGCACAATGTATAAACTTTCTATGCTTCAAAGTAGAACACACGCATCCCAGCTTGTTAGGAAACTGCGTGTAAAAATATAGAACTGTAGGATATTAAAAGACAAGCGTAATGTACTTACTACAGATGTAACCGGTTGTTTTAGAAAAAGATGAAATAAATGCCGAATTCACTTTGCTGTTCACTATTGAATTTTAGTTACTGAGAATCAACGTCAACTATTTCTTCTTTTACTTCTTACTCTCAAAGTAGAACGAGACAGAACCGAGTGGAACAAAAGCGCAGTATTGCCACACAACTTAAATCACTACTGTCCATCAATCAGAAAAGAGAAAACTAGTCAAAGGACCAATCAGAACAAAGTTTACTAACCTTAAGATTGGCTTTCATCAACTGATTAAATTCCAATTAAATAATTAAATTTCAATTTCCAGTCTCTGATACGGACTTAACAGAGATTAAACTTGAAAGCCATGAGATTCGTCAGAATTTTGAAAGTAAGTCAGACATTTTATTGACAATATGCGTTGTTGCGACGGTAAGTTTTGCAATAAATAAAACATAAATTTATTTATAATAGATGTTAAATTTACAAAAAATACATGCTTTTTGTGTAATATAAGAAATAAATAGCTATAATACAATAATTTATATGCAGATTGGAATTTTGCAAGTTTAACGCAAGAATTTTCATAAAAATGATCTTCTAACAAACAAATTGTTACTTGCATCGCGCGCGATGAGAACATCTTCACACACACATGTCTCATAAGAGTTTTTCTATTTCCGGTATAATGAGTTTTACTGATCACGTGATATTAATCTGCCAGTACACGGATGCAGCATCTCTGCGGTAATAAGGAAATTGGAATCTTCTTTATGATAACAATCTCATCTCTTCTCATCAGTCAACGGTATATAGGATTTGTAGTGCGCGCCGTTGTATTTTTATACTCTGTATTTTCCCAATTACGATTATATTTTACATCCAGGATATGGGTGTCTTTAGTCTTAGGATATTGGTGTTTTTATGTTCTTTTTTTCTCTGTTCTTAAGAAAGACACGATATTCCAATATGTCTATATAAGCGTGCACATATTTTAAATAAAAATACATCTCGCGAATATATTAATACAATGAATTTTGCGATTTCTTCTTTTTCTTTTACACACGTGTATGGTGTGTCACATAATGGTTCTGTGACATTTCACCAAAGTTCAGTATGCGCATAATGCGAGAAAAATTCCGATTCATTTTGATATTAATGATTCGTCGAAAAACCAGTCATTGTCCGATCAAAACAAATGTTTTAATTTGATCGATTAAAGTTGTTTATTTAATAAAAATTCGCGACAATCTTGAAATATCAATTTTGTAAACTGTAGTATGACATACAATATATATAACCCAATGTATATTATTTACATTAATTTTTTAACAAATAGATGTACATGATAATATTCAAAAGAGGCAAACTGAATTTGAAAGTTCTCTCTTGAATTTTAGCCATGCGAGCGGATTTGCAATCCACTCGTTTGCCACAACATGCCATTCAGGATATGTGTACGAACGTGATGAGCATCAGAGTCTCTCGCGGGGAAACTTTTAAAGAACGATGACGCAGACTGTGGACCGCGTCTTCTCAAACTATAAGTTATGCAGGTTTTTATTACATAGCACACGCATCAACCGAGGCGTTCGTTCGCTTGGTAGTAATAGCGAAACAATTATTACTCATTGTCCGACAATGCATATACGATATGTTTGTTCGATCCCGAGAATTCTGCTACCTTCGCGGTGATCGCTCGCAGCGAAGGTTTGGATTCACTTTGTTCCTTTCACTGCTCGAGGTATCCTTATACAAGTGTATATAAGCTTTCAATCAGGATACTCCTGGCAATGAATCTGCGGCAACCGGCGCCGCAGTGTACACGAAGCAACCGGTAAAACAAGTCGCAAAAGTCGACATGACCAAAACGCGGACTGGCGATCTCAAGTATTTTCTGCCGGTGATATTCTTTGTATGCGCGTGTTTTCTTAGCTCAGGTAGTTTTTTTTTTTTTTGCTCCGTGTAATTTGATTTTTTAACAAATGTTGTGTGTATTTTGCGAAAAATCAAGTTACATGAAAAAAAACAATAAAGGCTTTTATTGACGAATTAGTTTTTTTATTTGCTATATCTATATTTGATGTGTTTAATTTGAATATTATTTAACAATTAAAAAATGTAAATTAGTTGAAAAATTAATTACATGTGAATTATTCTGTAAATTGAAAATTATGTGTTAATTTTAAAGACTTGATAATCAGTAAATCAAGTTCGTATATAAATGTACGTATTTTGTATTTGATCACAAAATTGTGTAATTTAATTTATAATTCGTTCATACGGAGTTTGGGATAATCTAAATGTTTTATATTTCAGGCGTACATGCAACAGAGAATAGAGGAATCAGTGGCGCCTACAGTATGTACATTAAAGTTCCTTCTTTATATACATGAAATCATCTTCATAAATAGCGGTGAAGGTCTTTCTTATTGTCTACTATTGTCATGCATTACCAAATGCTTATATACATATGTATAAATATAAATAAGATCGATCTGAAACAAAAGGATAAAGCACAATTTTTAAATTCATCAATTGTTTACAATTTTTACATTTATGTTTATATGTAAAATATTTTCTGCTAAAAACAAACGAGTTGTTCAAGATTTATATAAGACTGGGTTAATATAATACTTATAATTATTGTTTTAATATAACTCGATATAGTTTAAAGTTTACATACATCTTAAAAACATTATATATAATATTTTATTTGTATATTTTTTAAGTGAAGTAACAACACGCACTTCTATGTTTTGAAATTTAACGTTGAACGTGACAAAAAAATATTTTTTAGGCAGCGCATCAGCCAGTGCATACGCAGGAGCATCCGCACTGAGCAACGCAGATGCGTTTGCTGGCACATTTGGAGAAACCGGTAGTTTTTCTGGGACTCATGACGGACATAAAGGAATTCGTAGCTATGGCTTTCCTCAAGGCACTGACGCTAATCGCGATACAAAATCATACAATACACCTTCAGCACACGGTGGTGCTGGTCGTCATCACGGAATAAAAGGCGGAGATCATGACTATAATAAGAACGGTGATGGTTGCTCCAAATGCAAATGGGAAAATGACGATTACTGGGAACGAGACGAGCCGGAGGAGGAAGAAGACGAAGTCAATGAAGATGAATGCGATGACGGCGATGACGGTCAGTACAGACCCGGCAAACACGATCATTACGGCTCAGGTGGAGCTAATAAAGGTCCTAAGAGAAGATTGCAGCCACCCGGAGTGCACAAGACAGGACCTACGGGCGTATATACTGACGATGGCATCCAAGCCGGAGGAGGAGTTAATCCTAGTTCTTTCTCACCGAATATTCCAAATACCGGATATTCAAAGCCAACCAATAATTTTGGCATCACATCAAAACCTAGTTTTGGCTGGAATAATCCATCTATTGCATCCAAGCCAGAATATGGCGGAGTGACTGCAAATGCCTTCGCAACACCATCAAGTTCTTGGCCAAACTGGCAAGGAGGAACAACGCCAAGTGGTTTTGGCACTTCTCCGAAACCTGCTTGGAGCGATAAACATGACGGTGTACCGGCTGGAAGTTACAGAACAACACCGAAACCTGGAACAAGCTGGAATACTGCGCCAACCGGATCGAACGCACCAACTGGCAGATTTCCATCTACGCCTGGAGCACCTCAGAATACTAGATACGGTAATATCCCCGTTGAAAACTTGGACAAGGATAAAATACTGGATTTGGTGTATCATTCACAGGATTTCCTTCTACTCCACCTGGAAAACTTGGCTGGAACACGGGCTATGATAGCACACCTGTTGGAAGTGTCACGCCGAAACCTGGGTCAAGTAGGAATACTGGCATCTCAACTGGTGGATTTTCATCTCCACAGAAACCTACGTCTTGGAATACTGGATATGATGATGGAAATTTCGGAACAACGGCGAGACCTTTTAATACACCAGGACAAAGTTCGAATACTGGGTCCAGTAAACCCGGATTAAATTGGAATTCAGGTTACGGAACTACGCCTGTTGGTACACCCAGTTGTACTGGATCTGGTTTAAATTGCAATCAAGGTTAGTGTATCATAATATCTCTTAGCCAAGAGTGTTAAAATCACATTTTGCTTTGTGATAAGATTTGTTTCATCTTTCAATACCAATTAAGAAATTTTATATAATATGTATTTTCATTAAAAATTTATAATATGTATGTGCAAGTAATATTTATACAAGTACAACATCCAATACAGGAAATATTCCCCATGAACAAACATCTGATTTTGGTAAAAAGGAACAGCCATTTGGTTTCAATAAACCAGAATATGCTCAACCATCGTACGTTAATAAACCTCAAGGATCAAATCAATTACCATCTAATGTTAACAGTGGCTCTTATACTCCTGGTTATAACGAACGTGAACATGGAAATAATCCTCAAAATTGGCCTTCAAATGTAAAGACTCTCCAAACTACCAAAAGACCGTATACAGGAGTTAGTGCACCTGGAGTTCAAAGTAATGTATTTCCTGGTTCTGGAAAATTACCAACTCCAACTACATCTTTAACTGGAAGCGGCAGTTATCCAGGTGTTACAAAACCAAGTTATGGAAGTGGAACTAATACTTGGCAACGTCCAGGAACTACAAGTTCTTATGCTGGATTTTCTGCACCAAATACAGGATTTGGAACAACTAAAACTCCTGTATTATCAAGCGGTTCTTTTAGCGGAACAGGACAGAAACCTGGTTTTAGTGTTGCAAGTAGTAGCGCAACTGCAAGTGCTGGAGCAAGCGCCTTTGGAACATCATTTGGTCCACATAGCACTCTCGGGACACCATTGTATGGTACAACGCCAACGCCCGGTGGTTCAGGTTATCCTGGTGTCAAGGGACATACTAAACCTAGTTATGGAACTACCCCTCACGGAACATATCCTGATACAGGAAGTGGTACTTGGTCTAGTAAGCCATCTGGAAGCGGAAGTGCAACGTGGCCTGAAGGACAACCTGGAAGTTACAATAGACCATCATATGGCAAACCAGAAGACGGATCTACGCCTCTAGTGGACAACCTGGAAGTTATAATAGACCTCCGTACAGCGAAAAACCTGAAGACGGATCTACGCCTAGCAAACCTCTCGGAAGCGGATCTGAAACTTGGCCTAGTGGACCTGGAAGTTATAATAGACCTCCGTACGGCGGAAAACCTGAAGACGGATCTACGCCTAACAAACCCCTCGGAGGCGGACCTGGAACTTGGCCTAGTGGATCTGGAAGTTATAATAGACCTTCGTACGACGGAAAACCTGAAGACGGATCTACGCCTAACAAACCTCTCGGACCTGGAACTTGGCCTAGTGGACAACCTGGAAGTTATAATAGACCTCCGTACAGCGAATCTGGAATTAAATCTCATCCTAGTAATTATCCAGGAACCGGAAGTGGAACGTGGCCAGGGGAGCAGCCTGGACATGAAAGCGGATGCCAAAGTTGTGGAGAAGTTACTAGCTCACATGGAGGAAACAGCAATTGCGGAAGTTATAATTGTGGCGGTTGCAGCGGAAAAAATAATGCACCAGCCATACACGGATGTAATCAAGCAGTAGGTGGCGTTAACAAAACATATTATCCCGCTGGAACTGGTGATGGCAATGTTCCAAGTATTGCAGAAGCATATGGACCAGGTTCAACCCCAGAAAGTCTTGAAAAATGGAATCCCCAAAATCCATTTTTATACGGAGCAGGTACTGATAAGATATATTGATTACTTAGTTAGAAACTTCATTATTGTAAATGCGATCTGTAATTAAAATAACACACATGCACATTGCTTTTTTTAAATTTCAGCTATAATATTGTTTTTTTTTATTTATATAAATATATATATTTTTTGTATATATATATATTTTTCACAAATAAAAATATATTTTTAGGCAGACCTCAAAGCGATGTTTCACATCCGTGGAGTGAGACAACATCTAAACCACTCGGTCAAGGAAATCCTTTTCTCGACTTCAATTCAAATAATCCTAAGCCTGCCTATAGCAGCGCTTCTGCTACTGATAGAAATGTAATTCCTTATGAAGAAGAAGATACTAAACCTATTGGTCAAGGAAATATTTTCTTGGATGGTGGTACGAGAGGAGACATCGGAATTAATCCGAACAAAGTTCCTTTCGGAAAGAAACCTGAAGGAAACGTTTTTCTTGGATTTCCCGGTAGTATAAACAGCAGTCCGGATAGTTCATCATACGGCAGACCTGATGGATCTTCTGTACCGGGAACATCAGGAAGTGGTGATTATGGAAACACAAAAGTTTCTCAAAATCGGGAGGATTCTGCCGCAGAATGAGAATAATAATGGATTTTACTTTACAGGAAGTAATCCCCCGAATCCAACACAATGCAAGTTGGGTATTTTTGGTTGTGGAACATCTGGCAGTTATGATAATAATCCGCAAAATGTTGGAACAAGCAGTGGAGTTCCAGGAATCGTTGGCGGTGTCGGAAGTCCTGGAAGTGGTATTGGTTCCGGTCATTTCGGTGCAGGTCATCCTGGATCAGTCGGAGGTAATTTAGCAGGTAGCGGCCAGGCGGGAGCTTTCGCTGGAGCATTTAGCAGCGCTCAAGCTTCCAACACAGGTTTGTATTTTACAAAAACGCGTCAAACAAAGTAAACGTAGGTAGTTCTATATATTAGTAGACAACTATGTATTTATGTGTTAACAAGCCACACAAGATTAAGATTAGAACGAATGAGGCATAGGAAGAAACGGCCAACTGTAAATCAACGAGGCGTTCATAATTCTTTGATACTCATGTATCTTCGTGCTGTCAAGTAGATCATACTTCAATGGAAGTTTTCTCACGGTTAATATAACGTATTTGCAGAGACATTTAAGTAGTGGCGTTTTTTAAAAACGAAGCGTGTATACGAGATGAGAAAATGTACTTCTCAGCTTACACTGGGAAATACACCAAGGACAATCGCGGTTACAAGCGAGAAAGATTGAAAATACGCGTGTGATTGATGCGTCTATCATACAATGATGCATAAATCAAAGATAGCAACGTTTTAATTAATAGTAAGCGCCGGTTAGATATCCATTTCCGTTCTCCTGACTACAAAAACTGTTATACAACTTGATGTCAACATGATTAATTTATCACATCATACATCTAAGAATACGCTCTTTCCGACGAGGAAGAGAGACCTGTTTTTTTTGTACTTGTAAGTCTACACATAAAAATTTGATAAATTGTTTCTTACCAATTTTCTCATGTTCTTAGGTCTTGGTACTGACTTTGGCCAAGTCCAGGGTGGAAATTGGCCTTCTGCTGGAGCGCAAAATCAAAACAGACCGAACGCTTGGGCTTCTAGTGGCGCTTCAGCCTTTGCCAGTAGTAGTTCCGGAAGTACGTTTCCATCAGAATTCTTTTTCCATATATATCTACACCTGCTCATATATGCACACTCAAATACATTTGAAAGATAACAATTAAGATATTGAATAAATGTTACTAAAATATTGTATTACCATTACAGGTTGGTCAGGAAATCATCCTATCAATGTAAAAGGATAATCATTTTGATCAAATGTCAAATAAAATAGCTGCAGATTACGCAATATAATTTTCACTATGCGTATATTCACATAAATATAATAATAATCAAAATGCTTGATCTTTTTTTTATGTGTGTAACGCTTTTATATAGATACAATTGTATTTTATATGTATAACGTTTACATTTTCTTGTCGCAGTCAAAAACACGATTCAATAAATAAAAATGTTTTCAGTCAAACAAACTTCCTAGAAATATGTGATTACTTTTTCAAACACTAATTATCTGTTATGTGATCAATAATTACATACATTGATTAGTAAAATTCCATGATTCTCTTATATAGGATGGCTGTAAAAAAAAAATTATTAACATTCTTTATTTTTATGAATATTTTAACACAATTTTATCAAATATATTTATCATGTAAATTTTTTTATAAAAATGTAAATAAAAAATGTAATAAAAGTTTATATTTATTATATAGACGATATATATTTGACTTGTAATATTTCAAACAAGTCAATAATCAATCACCGGATATGTATGAGTAATCAAGCTATTATTCGAAGTTTTTTCTTCCAAAAGCAATTATTATGCTTGTTGTGTAAATATATAAGAACACTGTAATCGTACAGATTCAGTTGATTCTGCTAAGTTGTACTGTGAGGAGAATTTCTAGTGTGTTATACTCTGCTATACAGTCATCATGAAGATTGCTGCACTGATTGCATTTTTAGTGGCAATATTAATTCAACTGTGCAGCGCACAGTACGGTAAGTCGCACATAATGATTTTATGCATGTAATAAAAATGGTTGAAAAGCAGTCACTTATTACTACAGTTTATAAAGTAAAACTAAAGACAATCCTAATATTTTTATAATACATAAACTATCACTTTTGTTTATATTTTATAAATATTATGCTGATTCTATAAAAGAGATTAATTGTTTATAATAAATTAAAAATAATTTTTATATCTAATTCAGGTCGTATAGGTATAGGTATGAATGGAAGAGGTATGAATGGAAGAGGCATGGGGAGACGAATGAGGTATGATTCCATGGAATACGGTCTTGGGGATATAAAAAACTAAACTCAATCCAGAAAAGGCTATGGAATATTATACAAATGTAAGTTATTGCAAACAGTAAACAAATATTTTAGTATTGTATATGTATATATACTCAGTGTTCACAACTTTAATATAAAAAAAACTTTCAATGAAAAGTTTCCAATACTTAAACTTTCTCTTTTATGATATGCTTATATTAGTTTCCTCCAAACGTTATCGATACATGATAAGCGAAACTCTGTTTATTAAGACTCCATATTTTCTTAATGCAGCAATATTAAATCAAGTAACAAAGATTTTTACTTTTATACTTTACATCAAAATAAAGTACATAAACACATACATATGTTGTTCATTTGTAAAGTATATTTTCAAGAAACAAGGAACAGGTATATAGCACAGTAGTAGTCACAATGAATAAATCAGTTTCTTCACTTTGCAATTTGTTAATATTATTTAAGTTTATGAAAAATTATATCTATGTAATTTCGTAATACGTGTTGTTTCAGGCATGAGTAAACTCGGAATTCTCTTCACTTCTCACTCGACTACGAGAAAAGTTAGAAATTACACTAACTCTTTTTGTTTCACATATATATATTCAATAAATAAAATGCAATAACTTTATTTTGTCTTTTGTGTATACTCTTATCTTTTCCAATTTAACAATAATTATTCTTTCGTTTTTTGATTGTACTCTCTCTTTTGTTAAAATTTTATAAAATCTGAGTTTTTCTCTTACTCTCGTTTTACACAATAGGAGCATCATAATATACAAAATGAGTGCCGATATTTTACTTACAAATTAATTTATTATTTGTCCATATACAGGAAAAAATACGATTTCATTGGACCTATCGGCATATAAAACAGATATAGGAGTAATTGTGGAAATAGCTATACAACTACAAAGATACGGTGCTCAATGCAAGGAAACAGAAAGCCGTAATAGACTAGATCCATGTAGTTAGGATATGTGGCTTGTGGATAGGTGATTATTTAATGCTGTTTTGTGGGCGAATTTTTTCATACAAATAAGACATTCGTGGGTTTTCTCGTTAACATGCATCAATAGGTGTTTTTTCAACCCCGCTTTATCTTTGAATATTTTTTGACAAGTACAACATTCTAAAGGTCTCTCGATAGCATGAACCAACATGTGACTGTTCAGTGTAGTCTTTTGCGTAAAAGCCTTGTGACATACGTAGCACTCGTACGGCCTGTCGCCGGTGTGACTTAACATGTGTTTTCTCAACGATGATTTTTCCTTGAACGTTTTCTGGCATATGTGACACGCGTGTCGTTTATCACCCGTGTGTATGAGCATGTGCGAGTTTAATCTTGTTTTCTCTCTAAACGCCATGTCGCACATAGTGCACGCGTACGGCTTTTCACCGGTGTGTATGAGAGTATGTCTGTTCAGATCCGACTTTCTGGTGAAAATCTTGTCGCAAACCTTACAGTCGTACTGACCGCCAGTATGCAGAAGCATGTGACTGTTCAAGTCGGATTTTCGCGCGCACGCCTTGTGACAAATATGACATTCGTGCGGTTTTTCACCAGTGTGGACCAACATGTGGGAATTTAATTTAGCCTTCTCGCGGAAAGTCATCAAGCACTCTTTGCACTCGTACGGCCTCTCGCCGGTGTGAACCATGGCGTGTCTGATTAATTCAGATTTCCTCTTATACGTTTTCTCACATATGTTACACGCGTGTGGCTTCTCACCGCTGTGCGCCAGCATATGATTATTGAGTGCCGTTTTCTGAGCAAATGATCTATGACACAATGTACACTTGAAATTCTTGTTCCCGGTATGAATAGACATGTGCAGATTTAGTTTTGTCTTCTCTTTGAATCCTTCATAACAAATCGAGCATTTGTAGGGTCTGTCCGTCGTGTGGCTAACCATATGCCGATTCAGATTAATTTTCTCTTTGAACGTCATGTGACACATGTCGCATTCAAAGGGTCTTTCTTCCATGTGCATCATCTGCTCGTTCAAACTCGCACGCTTCATAAAAGCCTGTTGCAAAGCATCGCAATCATATGGCTTATCCAATATGTGCAATTGCATGTGGCTTCTCAAATTCCACTTGTAAGCAAATCTTTTTTGGCAGATGTTACACTCTAGCGGACTCATTCCGACGTGAGTTAACATGTGAGCATGCAAGCTGGTATTATCGGGAAAGGTTTGCTGACAAACCTCGCACTGACTTCCACTACAATGCATTCTTAGATGTGTCACCATTGAATCATTGTTCAAAAACCATTTCTTGCAAATAGAACATTGTATTTTATAAAATTTCGGTTGCTGTCCGTTTTGACAAAATCCATGATGCTTGTCAGAATCTTGTGTTTGTATGAAATTTGCATTAGCCAAACATCGTTGCATTACACCATCTTCTTTATCGCACAAATTATTCCCTAGTTGACCTGTCCAGTTTTGATGACTTGTAGATTCACCTTCCAACTCTAGCTTTACCTGCAACGGGTCAACACAAACATATAAAACTTGTGAAGCATTTATATATTGATTACACCGATATAAACTAGAAAAGAGATTTTAGATTAGTGATTGTTGCACACTTACCATTTCATTGGAAAAATCCACTTCATTGTTTTCGATAGGCAAAAATAAAGCGCCCTTCTCAAAAGTACCAGAGCAAATATCCTCCATGTAGTCAGGATCAAATTTGTCACCTGGTTCTTCCTTAAGCACAACGCTCACAATATTCTCGTCCTTAAAGTAATCCTTACATTAGATCCTGAATAACACCGAGCGATATATCTGCTGCTGTTTCATACAAAAAGTTTACCATAACCTGACTGTCTATGGCTAATGCATCCATCGGTTCATCTTTCACCTTAAAATCTTCCATTTGCTACACTTCACTCTGAAAGTGAAATCAATTTATTCGCTTACGTACATTCCACGATGCGTGATCAACATGATGTTCCAAAAAAACAAACAAATTCAGGTAAAAAGAGACAAGGAAAAAGCGTTGTACACGATGGGTGCAGCCAGAAATTACATAAAAGACATTCTCTCATAACCTCAAAAACCCGCGCGGTAACAGGTTCGCGAACGCGACGTACACAGTGCACGGACACTTCGGCGCAGCCTCGACGATTGCGAATCTGTTACCGCACGGAGAAAAACTAACATCCGCAGACTCGAGATCGGTCTTTCTGTGTGAATACTCACAGCATAGGTTACATGGCCGTCTCCATGAAATACGAAAATATAGGTTGCGATGACGCTCCTTCAGATAATGTCGCGCGTCACCGATGGATAACTGAACAAACTACGACGGAAAACGGATCCTTCTTCGCCAGATTGTCGCGCTTAATAGGAACCGCGATCTTGATTCGTCACCTCACGAAGGAACGGACATGTCGACGACCAAAAATCGCGATGACCGACGGGGGTGCACCTAGTTGGCGTATAGATATGACGGATGTGTTGCACAAACGTTTGCGCGCGCGCGAGCGCGCACCGTCTACGCACACGAATGTCACGTCACGCGTGTGCGTGTACGTACGTACACATGTATGCACGTCACACGTAAACGTACACAAGCACGCGTATCTCGCATACATATCTGCGCATTCGTGCGTGCGACAATTGCGCGAATCGGATAAATATTCTCGTGCAAAGCTAAGCGTTTTCGATATTCGCCGTGATCTTCGTCCGAGAAGAGTCGGACGCGAAACACACATAAGTACGTGCTGAGTTAAAAGTTATTATTTCAGGTAAGAGACATACTACTTTTATTCTTTTTTTTTATGATAGAAATAAGTTATATAGTGTTATGTAAAAGAGAGATGAGTATTATCATAAGTGTGCGTGATTTTTTTTGAAAGTTTTCGAATATATAATTTATATTTATGATCACTTGCAAAGTATATAGAAAAAAGAATAAACAAAGAATAAATTGATCGAAAAATTATTTTTCAGTTTTGTTGTTTTGAGAAATTTTTTGTGTAATCTGAGATTTTCGTAACACGTTCGAATTGTGATTCATTCATTTGTTGGTGTATGAGTAAGCGCAATGTATAATATATATATATACACACACACACACACACATCAATTAGACGAAGTCAAAGCACGCAAGGATTATAGAGGAATTAGTAATGAGAACTGCTGCATGTGTGTAATTCTGAGAAATGAAATACGAATGAAACGGCAAAACCACGCAACACAAAACCAAAGATTCGTATACAGTAGCGTCCGCGCATTTGTCACCGAATTATTCCCACCATGTTTACTCAGGCCGATCCCTTTTTCGGAGCGTTGTTATCTTCACCTGTGCACGAAATATCTTCTTTTTTTTTCTTGTTGATTTTGTAAGGTGCGCTATCAGCGCGTCATTGCATACATCTAATGAGCGATAAAGACACACATCCGTAGAACGAAGATATCACATTTTACCTTACACTGCACCTGCTTACACCATACGGTCCTTCTGCTAAGTGACAACTTCACGGGCACTGCTTACATGTAAACTTGATTTTTTGTTCAAAATTTAGTTTTGTTCTTTCACAGTAATCTACGCAAATAATGGCGACTGACTTTACCGCTCTGTTGCTAATCATTTTAACGTTGGACGTTATCAACTACGGTGAGTGAAGGCTGAAAAGAGAAACACGTATCACAAAACGTCATTTATCTCATTGTCATAAAGATCGTTTCCGTTCTTTATTATTGTGCTTTGAAAAAAAAAAAAAAAAAAAAACAGGACGACCTGTCGTCATACTTGCGTTTGCTAATATAATTTGTCAACAAACTATTGATAAGAAACATACGTATCTGTAAGAAAAAAATGTAATTTAAATAACTTTTCGAGAGATAAAGTATATGCGAAAAAGCATGTTTTAAATATTTTATTAGAAACTCAGGCGGTTCGTGTGCGACGTCTGGTCGGTGGAACGAACGCCGCAGAATCCGAGTTTCCTTATCAAGCATCTTTAAGATACTTCGACTTGCACATCTGCAGCGGCACGCTTATCAGCGATAAGCATGTCCTAAGCGCGGCTCATTGCGTTTGCGGCCTGATAGACTACCCTTCCGAAGAACTTAGCGTACGCACCGGGAGTATTAAATTGACAGAGGGTGAAAAACACGCTGTCAAATCGATTGCGTGCCACCCTGATTATCTGTACGGCCCGGAAGAATCCTGGACGGCCGATATAGTTGTAATCACGGTGAGATTTTTTTTAACTTATCGATATAATTCAAGACACAAGCTTACATATGTTTTCTACAAATTGATTGACTTTGTTACGTTGTACAATGTTTTTAGCTTGCTGAACAAATTCGCGTGTCAATGTCTCAATTACCAATTGCTTTGGCAATTCGTAAGACTCCAGATGGAGAACATGCTGTTATTAGCGGATGGGGTAGGGTTCGTCCGTTTAGTTTTTTGTCACGAAATTTGCAAAAGCTCTCGTTGCCGATTATCGACAATAAGATGTGTCAAGATTATTACAAGAACTTTACCATTCTCGACTCTCAGATCTGTACATTCGAGAGAAAAGGCATCGGTGCTTGCAAGGTAAATGACAGAAAATAATATATATGTTGTGTTACACAATTTTACAAATAATACTTCAAAACAGAAAAACTCTCTGAGACATTCTATGTATCGAAGATTTGCTATCATATTTTATACTTTGAATTAATTACGAATTAAGAAAGAATATTATTTGTGCAGGGTGATAGCGGCAGTCCTTTAGTCTACAACAATACGTTAGTGGGCGTATTCTCGTGGACAAAACCCTGTGCAATCGGTTTTCCCGATGTTTTTACTAATGTTATTTATTTTACGGATTTTATTGAACAAGTAGTTCAAGCCGATTAGTTTGCTGTAGGTTTAAATGTAATTATCTGAGGAAGGTAATTATCTGTGTTCTCGAAAACAATTTCTTTTGAAATAAAGACATCAGTTTTTAACATTTTTACATATAAACTTATGCGTGTAAGTTGCAGTTTTTTATATTTTATAGTTTTATATGTAATATACTCGTGATATGACAATAAAAAAGTTTTATAAATGAGATTCTTGTGCTGTAAAAAATATGTTAATTTACGCAATTAATTTATTGTACGTACCTCTTCATTTTATTTTCAAAGTTCAACTTAATAGTCTTGATTGGCAAGTAAAACCGATATGTAGCCGCCCGACGTTTTTATCAACTGAAATTTACGATATTTACATATGCATCGCGCGATGATTGTTGAATTAATGTTTAAAATCCCAAAGTCGCAAACTTACGTTGCAAAACATCGACATGGTCATAGGAAACATTTTCCCGGCTGTGATGTACAAGGGCTTATTTGTCCGAATCATTAATAAAATTAACGTTCTCGCTTGTTCCGGCTCCAACGTGTACCAATTGTAATTGTACACCGCGCGATATATACTTTCGCACTCCATAAATATGTAATATAAAGATTTTTGTCTCTTTGTTAATTTTTTCTCGGTATGACGTGTTTTTTTTCATACACACACAATGTAATACTTACCTGTGCCACCAGAATTTCACCTACCACACAATGCAAACACATGTGACCGCAGACGTTTAATCCAACGGGTATCAAATATACCAACTGCATCACAGACATTTGTCTTTCTTCCGTCAATATCTAAGTAATAACGTACAATTAATAACAACTTATATACATACGGCATTTGATTTTTAAGGTCTTTCTTTCTTGATTAGTTCGATCGATACTAAGAGAGTTTTTTTTACGAATATTCGCAGAATTACGCAAACCGAGATTGCGTTATAGTAACAAAATCTGAAGTTTTTCTTTTTTTTTTTTTTTTTTTTTTTTTCAAAATATGGTGCCGAAGTAAAGTAGCAGTCCGAGCAGCAATAGAGTGAACGTGTTCTCGACGATATTAAAATATCTGCAGAAAAAGTGTCAGCGATTCAAAATTCATCAAACATCCGATTTGTATATATTAATTAATTGGGCAATTATCAAAATCAAGATAACACGAAACTTAATCAGGCGTATGTGATCCTCGACGATAAACGCGAGACCGCTGTTGAAGCTTTTGAATTGTCTCATGTTGATCAATCGCTCTTTGAGATTTTCTATTTGACCGCACAGGTGAAATACGAGCAGTCCGAGCAAATTGTCGACACCGACGTAAGACGCGGAAGCCGTCAGAAGCAGAAGAACTTGCGCCGCAAATGTCAGCTCGAAATACGGACTTCGATCTTTGTCGTACAAGTAATGAGTTTGCAAGGGTAGGATCCTAATCGGATCGGTCACGTTTGTCACGTATCGTAACGACGTTCCGAAACAAGGTGGAAACGCGATTAAACCAAATCCAACAAACACGAAAATATATCCGAACATGGTGAGAACGCGCGCGTCCCGCGCACGTTTCGTCATGACCTGCAGCTCTCTGTGAGTCTTGACTTTCAACCAGTCATCGGCGATCATGTCTAAAAGCATTGCGAGATCTTGAATAAAAAAAAAAAAAAAAAAATAAAAACAATTCGTCATTAACGAAACACGGCGTTAATAGCAATTCTGCAAATAACAATTTGAGATCTCGTGAGCAGAGAATCGCACGTATTCATCAGTCTCTCGATACGTACCCATTTTGTTCGACCATATGGTCACCAGTTTCATTATGATCATCAGTAGCGGCAGGGTGAATTGCAAATTGTCTATCATCGCGATCATGTCGCCCCAGATCCTCATTAGCGAATGTATCGCGGGGATCAGACCGATGAAAACGAACAGCAGCAGGGAAGACGTCGCACGCAAGCCCGACAGGAATCGATCGCGGCCATCTCCGTGAACATTCGGCCATATGCCGGGAATGCTTAGCATGAAGCGATTTAACTTGGTCGCCCATTCGAAATCTATCTGAACATCACGGATTCTCGATATAGTTTGTGAAACAATTCTTCAAAAAAATGTAATTTTTTTTGTATTGCAATCTGTAGTTGCGAATTCACAATAAGAGACAATTTAGAACAAAAATATACTTGGTCAAGTGCGACATAATTTTTATCTTCAAGCGTGATAAGATCAAGAAGACGCACCTGCGTATCTCGTTGACGATCCGGTGTGCATGCTCGAAGTTGTGTAGAGACTAACACGTTCTTCCGTTCCGAGAGAAGTCTACGTCCCTCGTAGACTTGTTGGAACGCCAACTGTTGCATGTCGCGACTCTTCGATTAAGGTTCGTGAACTCTCGTAAATGTGTAAAGAACCGTGTAAATGGTGCAACGGCCACGATTATTGTAATATCGTCAGGTGTTACGATCTCATAGAAAGGTGAAGACAGAGAAAGAGTAAAATGAGCAACAGAAGTGACAGGGCCGCAGCTGTAGATGTTTGAATTTATGCTGTTACGAAATAAATGATCAAAGATTGCAATATTTTTAAGAGAATCTTTACTTAATTAAATTTCTTAATTAAATTTCTAGTATAAATCGTATCTATCACATATAAAAAATGTGTCATCGTATTTTCGAGTATTTTTTTTTTTATTTCTGGCAAAATTACGCCGTCCCTGATCTCCCTATATACGTCCGAAGTTTATAAAGTTTATGTGCGTCATGTACACATCGTTAGAACTGTCACGCGAGAAGCGTCGGAACAGTTTTCACGCACAAAGGAGGAGGTTTTAAAATTTTAATATCACTCCCTTTTGTGTCGTATCCCTTCTATTCGACTGACATCGAAGCATGCGCATTCCCCCGACAGCGTATTTTCAATCGTGCACAGTACACGTTGCACATTTGCGGTGGTACATACGTAAGAGCGTGGTGCGGAGTTTAGTGATAAATAAAAGTTAGAAGACATTTACTAGTTTTGATCTGCTTAAATATTGGTTTTTTTTTTTTTTATGTTTTAAGTTAAGTTTGCGACACATGCTTTTTTCGTGCTAGATCGCGTGCGAGCGACGATCTCTTTGATTTCCAAATCGCGATCGATCGATTCTAATAAAACACGCGCGTGTGGAAAGTTTGCGTATATGTGAGAAAGAGAGAGAGAGAGAGAGAGAGAGAGAGAGAGAGAGAGAGATGTGTGCTCACTAATATTTATTAATAGTATGAGTTAAACATATGAAGAGCATATAGAGACGAAAAAGCGTAGTATTACAGATTTGTGATCTGTTTGATCCAAGGACGGTATGGGTAGACACTGGTATAGATATCCGGATAGCCCAAGGCACATGGACGTCCACCAGAGACCAGACCAACAATTGTTCTGTCGCTGTTTCGGACGACACCGCTACCGCTATCACCCTGCGATAGAAAAATTAATTATCGTATATCGTAATCAAAGATTAATACACTAATACAAATTCTATTGCGAAAAAAAGATTGAATCGTATGATAGATATAAATATTTAACGAATTCGTTTTACACACACACACATACACACACACACACACACACAGATAGGCGATATTTTGTTTTTTATATAAAACTATAATTAAAAGATGTACGTACGTTGCAAGCTCCAGTTCCGACTCTGATGAGGGTGCAGAACTCGAGTGTTTTACTAACGCTCATCAGAGGTCTATGATATCTTTCGCATTCGTCCGGAAGCATGAGTTGCGCGTCAATCTTTTGCAAGTCGTTGTGAATTTGTTTCCTGAAGCCGGTAGAACCCCAGGCTACAACCGAGACGGATTCGCCTTTCGACACATCGCGCGTTGGCAGCTTGATGGGTTGCTGGGTGCTCGAAAATTGGATGGGGGTAGCAAGCTGAAAATATTTTTATATGTAAGCTATAAAATCTTGTGATCGAAACAGAAATAATAAAAAGATGGACTGATACACGTAATCGGAATATAAGCGCGGTGTATATCTAAAAGTCGTACCTCGATTATACCAATATCGTAACCAGCGGGTCTACCAGATGTATCCTTGTAGCTTGGATGAAGATGCAATTTTGTTATCTTGTGAGACTGTCCACCGGAATTGAGATACGTTGTGCCAGAAACAACGACTGCGCGTGATCTCAAACTCGCGTCAGAAAGTAAGGGAGCTACGCAATGACCAGCGGTAAGAATGAACCTCGAGCTGATTATGCTACCTCCGCACATGTGACTGTTCGAGGTTCTGATGGAGATACAATGCGAATATCGCTGTATGCTGGTGGGTGTGCCATTTACTAACTTTTCTGGCTCATCCGCAAAGGATCCTATCGCAGATATAAATTTGTTATGTATAATAAGTGTGAGTTTTATACAATATGTATCAAATATGATGCAGGAAATAATAAATGGGAATTTAAATAATGAAGTGTTTAATATTCAACTTACCAGCGATCGCAAATGCGATCAGGAGAGTAGCCAATAACTTCATTGCGTAGATACTGTCTGACAACGCGCCCGGTGAACGTTAACAAACCCAGTAATGACCACAGTTCATGATACAATTTATATACAGATCGAAATATGTACACAGCTGCGAGTAGCGTAATTGTGCTATTGTATTTTTATCGCGATCTGCACTGATAGTAAGATCACGTTTAAATGCGTGTTGAATTATGCAATGTTGACTTGAGGTTGACACTTGTGTTTTTTTATTCAGAGTTTTCGCGTGGAATGTCTTAATCTTATTGCAACAAATCCACAAGGCGTAGAGTGCAGTTTTTGTGAAAAGATGTATAATGAATAAAAATGTATATCTTTCTTGTAAAGAAAACATACATGTACATATGTATATACATACTTCGCTTCAAAAGCTGACATATGCAACATTAAAATTAATAATGTATATCGCGACATAAAAATTAATTATGTATGACTGTAAAAGATTTGTAGAAGATTTTCATTACGTACACGTTTATACACAATATAATTGTATCAGATTTGTTTCTCACATCTTTAACATTAGCTAATATAGGGAATATTTATTTGTTTATATCTTTTTTATTATCTATATGCCAGAAAACTGATATATAATTAGCCGAAGTATTTAACAACTAAAACATATATGGATAGATGTATAAAATATATTTCTTTTACTTTCTTTTCTCTTCGTGTAATTAATTAAAAAAAAAAAAAAATGAAATTTAAACATGCTACATATTACAAGCAATTTACATTGCACAAACGAAGATATCGTCATAGGAAAAAATTTGCACGCATTGAGATATTGCGGTTTTTTAGCTCGAATTATTATAATTATTAAAATTTTTCGCCCTCCCCTCGCTTCTATATTGTACCACTTGTATTTACATATCGCTTCGTAAACTCTTTCGCACTTGACACGCGCAACAGACACATGCAATAAAAAAGATATTAAAATACAATCGAATAAGCGTCTTAATCAAAATTTCAATTTCAGATTGTGCACTTGACGAATCGATTGCCAAAAGCGTACGTAACATATATATGCTACTTTTACTTGTGCATGCGACTAAAATTTCTCCGACAACGCAGTAAAGACGTAAGTATGTCCAAATACGCCACGAATTGACGAACAAAACACTCAATCGAAACATAGAGAAATAATGATCTTGATGTACTATCATAAATAAACATGTATATTTTGAATTAATGTGCATATATAATAAACGTGTATGTTGAACCAATAGTTTATAATAATGTAAAGAGTTTTATCATATACGTTATATTAGTTACATATGTAATTTATATCATATCTCTTTTTCACCAATTTAACATTAGGCACTTTATAAGAGACTTTTATTTGTTTATCATTTTTCTTATTTTCCATATGCCAGCAAAACTGATATGTAGCCAGCCGATGTCTTCAACAACTGAAAAATCAATTCTATTTCTTTTACTTATCTATATCTTCGTGTAAGTGAGTTAGGAAACAGATATATGAAATTTGAATATGCTTGCATTATAAGCAATTTACATTGCACAACGTAGACATCGTCATAGGAAAAAATTTGCACGCAGTAAGATATTGCGATTTTTTGGCTCGAATCATTATAATTATTAAATTTTTCGCTCTTCTCGCTTCCATATTGTACCATTCGTATTTACATATAGCTTCATAAACTCCTTCGCACTTGATACACAACAGATACATGTAATAAAAAAAAGATATTAAGTAAAATAGAATAAACGTCTTTATTAATATTTCAATTCATATTGTGCACTCGACAAATCGATTGCCAAAAGCGAACGTAATATATATATTAAATTTACTTGTGCGACCAAAATTTCCCCGACAACGCAGTAAAGACAAGTATGTCCAAATGAATTGACAAACAACACACAAATAACACTCAATCGAAACATGGAGAAATAATTATCTTGATGTACCATCTAAATAAATATACAGATTTCGAATCAATATATAAGTGAGAGCAATAAGATACGAATAAATAATTTCGAAGAAAATACTTACAATACCGGACAAAAAACCATAAAAGGTGAATAACATGCCAAAGTATAAGAGAGCCGCTAACAGCATCATGTTAAATATGTTGTCAATCGCATCGATAAATCTGCGTAAGGTTGTAAAACTTTTCATCTTGTATCATTTTACTTTGAAACTTTTATTACACAGTATTATAGATGATTAATTTAGAGAAGAGTAAATTTACTAAATTCTTTGACTTATTATATATATAAATTATAAATAAATTAGTACAAATGCGATTCTTTTTATAAGTTTAAGAAAAAAATCAACAATAAAAAATTAATATTTGCATATATTGTGTGCAAATTATTTTTAAACAAGTTTCATTACTTATTTTGTAAGCATGAACACTTATCAATAATGTATAATAATATGCAACCTGATGAGATTTACATGATCTTGCACACTTTGTGACAAAAAGGTCTCAAAATCTTGAAACTTCTTATTGTTAAGAATACGCCCTTTGAGATTTTCTAGCTGACCACATGCGTGAAAAACTAGTACACCCAAGAAATTATCCGCACCGGTGTATACAGTCGCGACTATAATCATTGCAAAACACTGCAGAAAAAATGTTATCTCGTAAAATGGAGTCTTATTTTGATCGTACAAGCTACAGTACGTTTGCAGCGGCATCAGTTTGCCCGAGTCCGTTATGTTTGTCAAGTATCTTATTGAAATGCCGAAAACAGGAAGACCCGCGGCCAAACTCAAAGACACAATCATTATGAAATATCCGAATATTGTGAATGTGCGCGCAATTTGCGCCCGCTTTATCATAATGTCTCGCTCTTTCACCGTCTTTGGTTGCAACCAATCCTTTTTCATCGTTCTTAAGAGTGGTAGAATCTCTAGATATTATAAACAACAGCCAGACAGCACAAAATTTCGAAAGACGTTGTAAAGATATCTAAAAGATGTCTAAATTATTTTAACCATCTTTTACATATCTTTACGTCTTTTAGACTTTTGTGCTGTCTAGGAAATATCTTTAATAATCATTTAAATTTATATTCACCACATGTCAAAAATAAAATTGTTTTTATTTTATAATTGATCAAACACGCTTTACCATTTTGTTTTCTCCACAGGATAGTGAACTTTGTTACTGCAATCAGAAGTGGTAGAGTATATTGCAGATTGTCGATCATTGACATCATGTCCAAACCCCAAATATTAAGCAAGGAATGTACAGTCGGAATTAAACTGCTCCAGAGTATTATATTTATCATAAAGAATACATGAATATTTGACAGCAATCTTTGTTGTTTAGTTTTGTTCTCTTCAGGCCACACACCTAACATCGTCAAACTGATCCGATTTAATCTGATAGCCCAGACATAATCTGCTTTTAACGAAAGTCCAATCATTTTATTAAAAATCACACTAGTTATTGTGTCATTAATAATCGTAAACATTACTTAGAAATGATTCAATGGAAATAGATTAGTGATGGTATACATTGAAAATTTTATATAATCAAATTGAAGATGACTGAACACCTGTATGTGCCGAGTGCCTCGAAACGTCCATACCGGCGTCTGCGAAAGAACTGAGCCTCCCTCTCGTTTTCTATATTTTTTTGTTCGGTTAGGGGTGATAGCTCGTTGCGTGTAACGAAACTTTACCATAAGGCGCTACTTTGCAGATACACGCGTCGCATATTAATAATTCAAGTGCCCGTAACAAGAACATCACTAATGCTTATAGCTCACCTTTTAGGGTGAAAAAATAATTATATTATTGATTCCACTACTTTGCTGAGAAGAAATTGCGAGTTACACATCACGCACGTTGTGTGAAAGTTTTTCCAGTTTGAAATTTCTAGAGAACTTTTTATTTTTTCTATTTTTAGTACAGTTACCTACACTTTCAAGAAAACTTTCAAGAAATGTGCAAAAATTGTTTGCATCTAGTTGTACGCGATCATCAACACGTTTGTCTACGTTTGAAAGTGTAAATAATCGTAGTTCTTATTATATTTTTCGTAAAAAAAAACTGTATCAGAAACAAACGACAAATGCATGTGAAAACTTTATAATAATGTGTGTACATTAATTGTTATATATAAATACTGTAAAAGAAATTGCAAATGATTTTTATACTTATAAATATGTTTATTATATAATGTATAATTGTTACGTCTTTCTCTCTTCCACATTGGAGATCAGACATTATAAGATTGCTATTTAGATTTTATTTCTAGTTTTATCCTCGTGCTAGCAAAACAGATACGTAACCGACCGACATTTTTAACAGCTGAAAACAGAAATAATATTGTGCTTTATTAAAAGATGTAAAAAAAAAAGGAGTTAATCAATGACATAAGTATATTTTTTTTTTACTCCGTTGTACTTGAAAACAATATATACAAAAATTATTAAATGAGCAATTAATGGCAATATTTGTGATATATTGTAATCGACTTACGTTGCAAAGTGTGGTCATTGTCATAGGGAAGAATTTCCCTGCAGTAAGGTGCAGTGGTTTATTTGATTGTATCATTATGATTATTAGACATTTCGCATTTCTCGGTTCCAGCTTGTACCACTTGTACTCACATGCGACTCTATAAACTCTTTCGCACTTGACAACCGACAATTGCATATGCGATAAATGAGAGATGTTAAGTGATAAGAAATATATCGGTTGTTAAAACAAGCATCTTAATTATACTTCAATTCATAATGTGCATTCGAGGATACTTTTATATTTGCATGATAAGATAAAGCAAAGAATAATACAACACACATACATATATGTATATATTTACTTGTGTGACCAGAATTTCTCCGACAACGCAGTAGAGACAAGTATGCGCAAATGTATTGATGAACACCGTAACAATAAAAGTCAAACGTGATAGTGAAAAATCCTGAAGTTGGTGTATCATCTAAATGAACATGTGTGTGAGTGAAAATACTACATCGATTGACTAATATATACATATATCGATTGACCAATGAAGTTCACACGAAAGAAATGGAAACAACTTACATTACCGAAGAAACAACCATAAAAGGCAAATAATAAACTCGAAAAGCACTTCAAGTAGCATCAAGTTAAATATACTGTCAATAATATCGATAGATCTCAATAACATCAATAAATCAATAGATCTGCATAGGTTAAAAAATTTTTTTCACATAAATACATTAATACAAAATGCAAAGTGTGAATGCAAACTCCGACACTTTTTATTGTTTATTTTTAATATATTCGACGATATATGAAGAAGCACACAATTTAATGAATTAATAACTTTTTTACATCATTAGCACGTGTGGTGGAGCAGTAGTAGATTCATTTTGTAATTGAAGTGTAAGTATTTCACAGAGTGTTTATCAAGTTATCAATAATATAATGTAATATGATATAATGTAATATAACCTGATAAGACGTACATAATCTTGCACGTTAAATAGCAACGTGCTTTCAAAATCATGATGAAACTTCTTAACGTCGATGATACGCGCCTTGAGATTTTCCAGCTAACCGCATACGTGAAAAACAAGCAGACTCAGGAAACTGTCAGTGCTGGTAACACAATACCGGCACACAATCGTGTATACGTGAATCACGTTCCGCTCTTTTAACGTCTTCGGTTGCAACCAATCCTTTTTGATCATGTGCAAAAGCGATAAAATCTCTACGGTAAACAATAACATAATGATTTAAGTACAATTGAATAGAAATTCGTTTTGCAAAACTATAGATATGTACACGTACCGCTTTGTTTTTGCCACACAATGTAAATCTTCATAATTGATATCACAAATGGCAAGATGTATTGCAGGTTGTTGATCACTAACATGATGTCTTTCTCCCAGATCTTAAGGAGCGAATGCACGCTACTTTGGAGTAGCTCGGAACGAGGCTACTCCAAATCATTATATTTAGCATAACCGTTGTACGTATGTTCAACAACATTCTTTGTTGTCTAGTTGTATTATTTTCAGGCCAAAAACCCATCATTGTCAAACCAAGTCGATTTAGTTTAGTTGCTCATTCATAATCTGCTTGTATAATAATTTATATAAAATAATATAAATAACATCAAAATGAAAGTCTCTCGATAAAGTAATTGTGGAAGTATACCAGCACATTCTGAGTGTGAAACGGTGTTCATAATCGATGATGGCTAAAAAGAAACTAAACGATTTTTCCGATATAACGGATCAATAAGAGCAATGAAAAACAAGTCAAAAGCTAAAATTCATGGGAGGATACGAAGAGATTAACTTTTTCTCTTTTTTCAAAAAAAAGGGAAAGTCATAGTCGCCCGCGATTATATTTTCAACACCTATAATTGACGATAACTACCGCACATGCAAAAAAACTTCGGAAACTTCGGACGCAGCTGTACGTACAAGCGGATGCGACGGCCGTGTTAATAATGCACATGTTTCGTAACCACAATACAGATGTGTGATGCTTATATACCTAAACACTTCGCCCCGTGAAGGGGTAAGCTCTCGTAATAGGGAAACTAACTGTCTGTGTCCGCGAACGAAACAACTGTAAATAAAATCGACTGTCTCTTAAATTCGAAACGACTTGTTGTTGGTCGTGAATTTGATACGTTTTCAGCAAAGTTCAACTGTATATTTCTATAAGTACGCATTCTTAAAACATATGCAAAGCTTAACTCTTGTTTTGTGAAAAGAGATTACATTTGTTTTACGTTTATATATTTGAATACTTCTTCAGTTTTCAAAACATAAAATTCGTCATTTAGATGCTGTGTAGTTTTGACTTTGTATTTAGATACTGATAATATACGTATATGCGCGAATATACATAATTACTTATATACATAATTAAGTGGAACCATTTTTGTCTGATTACATAATATGTTTTACACCGAGAAGAAATTCGAGATTCTTGCTTACTGCGGTGTGAACGTCCGGGACCGAAAGATCTTCGCATGAAATTCCGTGAGTAGCCAAACCGACGAGTTTGCCGTTGTAAATCAGAGGACTGCCACTGTCACCCTAAATCAAGATTAAAAATAATAATGATCACAAACGCACGCGATAAATACAATGATCATATTTATAAAATATATTTATAAAATATATCGTAATTAGATCTTGTATGCAATTTTAATGCAGCGAGCCTTAGTACATCCGATTTTGGAGCTGTATTTCTCTACACGATAACACGTAATCACTTACTTCGCAGAGATTGTTTTCTGGTACCGGCAGTGTGCAGAATTCAGCGTCACTGAGAGTTTTGTCGTAAAACGGCTGACAATCCTCGGAGCTTATCTTTTCTACCGCGACTTCTTTCAGATTCGAAGTCTTATTTCCTTGATGATTGGAGATCATCCATCCGACCATCCGTAGTTTCTCTCCCACCGGTATTTCCGTATCGAAGAGTGGAATTGGCTGCACTTTATCTCCGAATTTAAGAGCTTGCACGAGCTGCGGGAAAGTTTTGGCTCGTTTAACAAAATTATTATTACGTAGCAATGAATCGGTGTGGCATCAATCAACCGCTGACAGTTTACTTAGAGTAAAGTGAGGGAAAACTCGTCCCCTCCTCTCGCACAACCGATTTATTTTGTTCCGCAAAAATGTGCATACGCTAAACTCACAATTAGAAAATGATGAATCTACCTTGATTAAACCAAGACCGCTCGAGACGTGGTTCTCATTCGGATTCTCGTGATTCTGGTGATTCTGCGAGAACATTTCTTTGGCGAAGATGCGAACGCCGCCGCCGGGCTTAATGCTGCTTGTACCGCTGACCACAACTATATCGTTCATTATGTTCCAGACGTGCTTGAAGGGTGGAACGCACCGATCGGACGTGACGATGTTGTACGCATCGATTATAGCGCCCGAACATACGTGTCTGCCTTTTCTTGTAATTGACACAACGTACGGATGCTTGCTGATATCAACATCGGCGTCGTTTAACGTTGTCTGGGCAATGACAACTAGCAAGAAATTTTGATGTTTCTTATTTAGTTTTTTTTTTTTTTTTTTTTTTTTTTTTTTTTTTTTTTTGATCAAAACAATTATAGTAAAACTATATGCTCACCGCTAACGGCGACGAAGACAAGAATCGACGCGAGTCGGAACATCTCGCACCGTCGTCGTTCCAATTTCAAAACTTCAACACCACGCGTTTTTTCACTACTCTTTATATATATATATAAATGAATGTTTACGCAGTTGTAGACATCGATAATTAATCACCTATATAATTAGACAATGTACGTGAGAATAATGGCGTATTCCATTATAGATACAGATGGTAACGCGACGGTTTGAACATGATTCATGAGAGATGCTTTCTCTGTAATGTCGTGTGATAATACATTAAAATTTTACGCGTGTAAATTAACTTTTAGCAATTAATCAAATTTTGGAGAAAAAAATTTATATATCGAGTCGGTTCATAAATAAGTGGCGTTGTAATTAAAGAGTTTATTATTTCTAATAAAAACTCTTATGAACACATCTATTTATTATTATTTACAATTTAAGGTTTTGTCACTTACAAAACAGTGTTTGTTTTGTGAACATCGTTAAATTAAATTTAATTTCCAAGATAAACGATTTAAAAGTTTATCTTCGCGTCCATATATATGGCAAAAGTAATTTAAAAAATTATGGAGCTCTTTTTATTAAAGAAATGACGTTGATTGATGACAATGAATTCTGTTTGATTTGACTTTTGCGATTTTGAATGCATCTGTGTACACAATTATAAATTAAAAGCATAATATATATACTACTCTGCCTCTAGCTAGAAAATTACAAAGTAAACAATTTTTTTTACAATTGAAAATCACAAGTATATGTATATGTTGTTATTCGGCTTTAAACATTTTGACGATAAAGTTGTATTTTATTTCTCGAAATTTTATAACATTTTTATGCAAGTTTTGATATTTGTTTAGAATTATCTGAATAAATATCAACATATCTCTCTTCACGAATTGGCAGTAACATATATGTGTAATTGTTATCTGCTTTATGTGAAAATGATGTGATGACAGATTATTCGTACCAATGTGAGTGACTTTTTATTGACAGTAAAGTGGATGTACAGTATAGATTGAAATCAAATAACGTCTGAAAGAAAATGTAACACAGACTGTAACCCAGTTACATTTTTACCGTCTACTTTTGAAAGGTAAATATCGCATCGTAATTTCTACGGAATCCACTTTATATGGCGCTAAAACCAAGAATGTAAGAAGGATATTGTGAGACGCGCGCGCGGCGCGCGTGTGATGCAAGATCGAACCGGAGAGCAACGAGAGTAATCGAGAGTATCGAAGTGGTAGAGACACGCACACAAGCGAGAATCGAATCCGATGCTCTATTGCTCGATCTTACATTTGTTTCTCGCGATGCTTTCAACTGATGATTTCAGCGCCATACACCCACAAGAATGGGAATTACGAAGCGATGACCACTCTCAGATGATATAGAATTGTACGGTTTTAATCCGTGCTACATCGACTTCACTCATCGATTAGCAGTCTCGAATCAGTACGAATCTGCTTGTACGTTTACAAACTGTGTGAAAAGTAGTTAAAACTTTCTTGAATTTTAAATTTATACATATAAACTGTAGAAAATATTAAAATTATATGCTCGATGTTTTACAATTAGCACAAAACTAAAAATCTACGCGCAGTTCGTACTGATTTCATTAAACTATTGAAGCCATTGAAAAAATGTACATACCGAGCGCTGGCCTCCTTGTGCTACAACATCAATCTGTAACAAAAATAAAACGTTCTTATTGTTAGATGTAAGAAGAAAAATTAATTACTTGTGAACATCAAGTATAAAAGATAGTTTTAATATCAAAATATATGACTAATAAATATATAAATAAGAATTTCTTAATATTTCTAAGAAAACTAATGTACTAGACTTGTTTTCTGCATAAATGATTGTGAAACATACCTTTGTAACAGCATCCAACTGCCCGAACCGGCTCTTCCGGTGCTGCAAATATCTTTGTAGAAAATCGGCTTCTGTAACAATGAATAAAGGAACAATTTAGAATTTTACGCACTGTACCGTGTATAATTTATACGTAATACTGTATTTTTCGTCGAAAATATTTTATATTAGTTTAGTATATATCGCGGAAAACATATGACTTTATCGCGTTTTCTTACATTTTATTCTTGCGACCGAAAGAGAATTATCTGTTAGTTTATTTTTCACAATAAATTAAATCGACACCCGTAACAGTAACTCGCTGTTCGCACATCTGTAGTAACGCGAAACATATAATAACGTTATTAATATTTGATAATAAAGCAGTAAAATGTATAATGATCCAGAGAGAGATCTACTTACTTAATTACACTGTATTCTTTTTTGTAATATCGCTCGGCAGTCAGGAAATCCGCGGCTCACTCGAAAGTCTTACTGTTTTAGTCACAATCGCACTAACACACGAAGTTCAGTTCTTTGCACGCGCGATACAATTGCACCGTAAAGCTCGCCAATTACCGGCATCGGCGAGTGCGCGTGCTAATTATGTATCAGTAGAAGCATCCGATACTTCACAACATTTGGACGCGAGACGACAATATTATAATCGCGATAAGTACGGAAGAAGTTCTTCTCGCGTCGCGCGCGTTTCGTGGAAGCGCAAACGGGCCGCGAAAGTTTCGTACACTTGCCAATTACGATCATTTGCGAGTGCGCGATGTTAATTACGTGTCACTATAAAACGCACGACACTTTCCGACACACATGTACGAGCGATATTCGCGCGCGAGACGATGATAATCGCGAGAAATACGGGAACAAGTCGAACGAAGTTTTTGCGTCGTCCGCAATAACTGGCCGCTGATTCGAGCGTAGCAAAACGCGCGATATTTCGATAATCGAAGTATCGAATCGATGCGCGCGTAGCACAGAACAAAATGCAAGATCGACTTGGAGAGCAACGAGAATAATCGAGAGTATCGAAATAATGGGAACACACACACAAGTGAGAATCGCGTTCGTATGCGTGTTCCCATTTCGATACTCTCCGGCTCGATCTTGCACTGTGGGATGTGATTGTTGTTTTGTATACATGGTTGAAGAGCTACTTTGTTGATTGCAGATTTGATAAGTTTAAAAAAACTAATCATTTCTGCATATTAAAATGGCGATTAGAGTAAATGTAAATAGCTCGCCCTCAGTGGAATTGAGCTCTTATCGTGACCAACATTTTAAGGTTTGTTTTAGAAATTAACCTGTATCTTCACCAAAGAATTTGTTTTGTTGTGCTTGATAGAGACCAACAAACGCGTTAAATATCTCATGAAAAAAGAAGTAAACAATTGTTTGGTGTTCAAATAATTCACTAATGCGCATATTAGATCTTAAAAAACTTAATTGTTAATTTAGCTTTACAAAACACAGGGATCGAGAGCAGAACAGGACAGGCTTTTGAGAACTTCTTCCACCTTATACGTTGGTAATTTGTCTTTTTATACCACCGAAGAACAAATATATGAGCTTTTCTCAAAATGTGGTGACATTAGACGTATTATTATGGGTCTTGATAAGTACAAGAAAACACCTTGTGGCTTCTGTTTTGTTGAGTATTATCAAAGAGCGGATGCAGAAAACTGCATGAGATATATAAATGGTACACGTTTAGACGATCGGATAATCAGAACTGACTGGGATGCTGGTTTTATAGAAGGCAGACAATACGGGCGTGGAAAGACTGGAGGACAAGTAAGTTTTAAAAATCTATATCTTGTACATATCTAGTTTTACACATAAGATGTGTATGTGACATGATGGTGTTATTCTTTTAGGTAAGAGATGAATACAGATCAGACTTTGATAGTGGTCGTGGTGGTTATGGCAAAATAATTCAACAGAAAGTAACATCTTTATCTGATGGTGCATTCGGACGATAAATTTAATTTTATAAATCTAATATAGACTTACGCTGTATACATAGGGTGTCTCGCATTGTTATAATAATAAGTTGAATGTGATTTTTCATGAAAAAACAAAAAAATAATATAAAATAAATTTATATATTTTTAGTCTCAGTTTTCTACTCAATTTTCTGAAAAACAAAAGGTTTGTGTAAAGAAATCTCATTTGTTTTGTATTTTTTTTGTAAAGAATCGCATTTTGACAGTATTTCTCTAGTCAAAAGCAGTTTTAATGACAGATTAGTAGCAGAAATCGAGCAGATTTAAGAAAAACATTATGGCATATAATATGGAACACCCTGTATAGAAATATTTCCTTTATGTTAAGTATGTATAACTGAAGAGCTTAATTATAATTTTGTATATAATATAATGGACGATTGTGTGTGAATATTAAATAACAGAATAAAAAAAATTTATGTATATATTATAGAATAATTAAAACACTTATATATAAAAAATATATCAGATAGAGCAAAATAAATATTTATTTAAACTGATATTGCAGTTGTAGATGAGAAAATATTTTGTTGTTTTTAAGCAGATATAATTGCATCGTCGTTATTTTTTTGAGATAATCTTTGTTTAATTAAGCTGATAAAATCTAACGACTCACTTTTATTTTTGTTTTTCAAAGTGTTTTTCCGAATGTCTACGATTTTAGGAGTAATTCTTGAAGATTTACATTTTCTATTATTTTTACAATGTTTTGTATTTTCTTGACTTAATGTATTACTTGTAGCACTGCAATCTTGATTTTTACCAACATCAGAAACTTCTTTATTCATTGTTTCAACAATGATATCTCCAGTAATAATATCAGGAGTTGTAAAATTTTCTATTTTTATAGTGTTCATCTTAGTTTCTTCTACAGTTTTGTTAAGCAATGTTTGATTTTCACTTTCTTCTCTCTGTGTTTCTTCATTTTTAGCCATATCTTCATTTTTATTATGACTTTCATTATTCACTGTTTCTACGAGAAATCCGGTTGTGCGAACTGCAGCTATATCTTCTTCTGATATATCCAGACAAAGTGTATTTTTGTTAACAACTCTACCTCCATTCAAAAAAGTGGACATGGTTTTTCGGCGCCACATCTTGGAAGTGCTAGCCACAGACTGCTTGCATTTTCCTTCAAATTGGAATTCCTCCATGTTGACATCGGTAATCTCACCTTTTAGAAAAACCAAGTACTTCTTCAGTGCTGTGAAAAAGTGCAGTTTGTCAACCATTCGTGGAAAATGAGCACATCGTGCGCTAGACGACGGCGTTACCCAGATTGCCGTTTCGCCAATGCGCTCAGGTTGCAATCCAAAATAAAATGTAGACTTGCTATTGAGATTGGCAAATACTTCGTATATGCATTTACCATTGAACACTGCAATCTTAGGCTTGTATATTTTCAGTTTCTCCTCAACTATTCCCACACCTTCCTTGATTTCTGTGCGCTTCAGGTCTGCGGCAGATCTGGTCGGACGTGTTACAATATTTGTCAAACCAATACCATATTGCAAGAGCTTGTAATCTTCTTCAAAACTGATGCATTTCGGTGTCAAGCCAGATTCATGTAGGAGTTTGTAAAAGTGATTACCAGGACCTGCATAATATCTACCACGGTGTGCTGCCATCAGACTTGGATTAATGCCGACAAAGACTATATCCAGATTCATTTCCAGATAATCTTCCAACATATATTTTTCAAGTTCTTTCTCTGACAATCCATCATATCTATCTGTTTTTTTCTTAGATCGTTCTAACGGCACTCTTTTTTTCAGCTTATTTAAATCAAGCGACATGACATAAATAAATAAGTAAACATGCAAAATTTGATCTGTAAATTGTAACGTATTTATAGGTTCAGAAACTTTGAATCACGAAAGTATACATTTTTTTATAGAATGAAAGAAATACTTACACAAAACACAATGCAAGTACAAATATATATAAATGTAGGAAAAACCTTCTCCCAATATGAGTCTTTTTAACTCTACATATTTATATATTTTGTGATTTGTACGAGTTTAATTAGATTCACAAATATTCCCTTGCGCTATCTTCTGTTTGTCTTTTTAAATTGCGCCAATTTAGTGATTATATCGAACCTTTGCATGCGCAAGCATTGCTACCTACGGCGTTATCAGACGTTTGTCTCACGTGTGTATATTATTGTGTATGTCATAAGGTCGGTAAGTAAGAAAATGATTATCTAGACAAATTGCGTAAAAGCGCCCCCATTCAATTGAAATTACTCAAAATAAAAATAAAAATATTATTTATTTGGCAGTAAAGTTTTTAAAACACTAGATTGATAAAATAATTTCTCTTCTTTATAAAATGTGTAGAAAATAAATATTTTAATCCGAATATGTCAAATATTTATTAACAAAAATAATTGTCAGAACTAAAAATTTGCAAAACTCTGATAGTTATAAGCTCTGCTTCTCACAACAGCGAAAAGCGAATATATATGCATAATCACGTTTATAAAACCAAATTTCTAGGACGCTTATAGATTACAAATGAGAAATCAACGACGCGTGCAGAAAGCGGAAACGTTTCCTTGGGGACGAGCAAACATAATTATAGAAAGACATAGTTCTCTTCGAAAACCGTTCTCGATGAAACACATTCCTGTCTAACCTGCGCTTAATCCAACTTTTTTTTTAACCGTAACACGCACAGGTAGAATTACATATACCTAGCAATTTGGCGAGAACCGTATGTAGTAATGGATTGCGCGCGGACAACAACGTCTTCTTTTCCTTCAAGATTTACGATAGACCAGTGGCATCTTAACAATCAGTTCAGGTACTAGAGTAAGCCGTGCGTACAAAATTACATATTAGCAACGTTGTTATGTGTAATCACATATGTGATTGCAGAAGATCGAGAGAAAAATGCTAATTAGAAAAATAATTACACAGAGAATTAACTGTAATTAATAGTCAAACTGTAATTAATACTTTGTAGATTTATATTTATATAAATTCTATTTAACGGACAGAGAGAAGTTAAATATACAAGTTAAATATAGTTAAAATTGATATAGATCAATTATTAATAAGGTTTACAAGTTAAGCAGTTTTACACAGTTATTTAAGTATATAATAGACACAAATCTAAGAGTTGTACAATTACGCATAATTGTCACAAAACTGTGTAAAAAATTGCAATACTTCAGATATCAATGTTCCGAAGCGCAACAAAAATTATCAGAACGGCTCTTGACCAACGCGGAGCGTGCGTGCGACTTTGCCACGGAAATTGCGAAAGCTAATAAAGAAGAGACAGATCATCAACTGAAAGAAAAGCTTAATGATATCGAGTTTCGCAAGGAGGAATTGCTGAGGATTAGAAAGGATCTTGTCCTGGAAATTGATGGACTTCCAGCATACAAAGAACGCATTGCCGATGTACTGAAAATCGTCAGAGGAAATGCTAGCACAATTTGTAAAAACTGTCTTATTATCAGGTCAACAATACTTTTCTTTGTTTTTTTTTTATTTTTTATGATCTTTATGATGATTAGAAAAGCTTAAATAATTTAAATACAAAACTTTGAAAATTAATTGTCTAAAACAAAATGTTGCAGAGAACGTAGGTTGGGAGTTGACTTGGTTCACGATGACGTCGAGAAAAATTTGTTGAAGGAACGAAAAACAATCCAAACAGCTGACAATCTCTTAAGTCGAGTATCGGAAGAAACTTGCGAACAAATTCGCAAATTGAAGGCAACATTGCATTGCATCGATCGCGATCTCGAAAACAAGAAGTGTAATTTACGCATCCATCGTCATGCTATATCTTTGAAAAAAACTGATTTTGATTTGAATACTCATTGCGATGCTCATTTGCATCGTTGCGACAAACCGTGTGCGTAAACCGACTTGCTATATAAAAATGTGAAAATGATTTTTTTGTTTAACTGCATTAATGTCAAACGTTCAAGAATAGAAAAATCCGAAAACCATCTTCAGAAATAATCAAAAAATATCTATCTATAATCAACTATAGTTTTTTCTTTTTGGAAATTGAAGCAAATTAGTTTTTTTCGCGCATCACGTTTGAATAACTGATTGATAAAGTATGAAAAACAAAATATGCAAAATAATCTTATTATATCAATAACATACAAGAATTTGTATGCAGAGAAATAATGGTAAGCGAGTGGGAACAGCAAACGAATGACAACGTTAATAGCGCAAGAAAGGAAGTGAACAAGACGAAACAATTGCGTTGTTACATCGATACAATAATTAAGCAATTGATTGATGATCTAAATAAACAAAAGGTTATCACAAACGAAGCTTTCAAACAACGCATTAAAGAAACTCGAAGAGCTAAGATCGAAATGGAACTTCAGCATTCAGAGGTACGCGAAATAAATTATCTTTTTTTGTTAAAAAGAAATATATCTTTTTTGACGTTTCGAATTATTGAATAAGGTGGATCTTTCTGACTTGTGAATTTATGCAATACTATGATAAAATCATATATGTTAGTCATAACTGATTAATGTGCTTTACGTAACTGGTGTTTTTTCTCGACACTTAACAAAAACAGTTTTGCGTCTTATAAATTTTTGCATACATTTTTTTTTTTATGTAGATAGTGAAGCAAATTGATGCTATGTCAAACAACATCGCACATATAAAACAGTCTATAGCTGATAAAGAAGGTTATCTAGCCCTGGCTCATATAAGAATAGAACATCGCTGTCAACGTCCAGAAACGGAGCTTACTCAAGATTTAGTTGAAGCTAATCTTGTCAAGGAGGTACATGAATTACGAAACATCGTGGCAAATCTGCAACAAACGCTTTATGAGGTTCGCAACAGTTGTTTTGTGTCTCAGAATTATATAATGATTCAAATCTTGACATTTCTATTTTCTCTCTCTCTCTCTATCTTCTAATCTTTATTACAGGCCGAGGCGTCATTACGTTACTTGCTCAAGACGCAGATTAAACTTGCGGAAGACATTAACGTGAAGATGAATACTTTAAAAATTGACGAGGTCGAATGTTTAACTTTGCGTCAAAGTCTGGATTATTCGTGCATATTGAAATGTTACTATTAAAACACTTTCTTATTTCACTTTCTCTTTTTCTTTTGCAATATCTCACAATAATAATAAATCATTTTTTTCACAAAAACATTGTTATATACACAAATTTATACGTACTTTTATATATGTACACGTATTAATTGAAATCAGCTTAAAAAGAAATGTCAACAACTTAAAATCTTAAAGTCACGAGTAGGAACATCCATCATCTTACATAACTCACAAATAATAAATGAGCCATGTAAAAGAAACCGAATTGCTGGTTTTAAGATTTCTTTTAAACTTTGGAATATACATATAGACATATGTGTAAAATTTTCAAAATATAATATAAAAAATATACAGATACAATAAATAATGAAACATGGGTAATATCAAAACTCTTGATTTTACAGTTGATATATTCCATTTAGGTCATGTCATTTATAACATACAAATATAATATATGCGTACGTAATTCATAAGAAAAAGTTTTTTTGTATGTTACGTGGAAGAGACACAAGTTATGACGAAATTAGATCGTATATACATGTATGTTGTCGTCATTTCTTGCGTTCGTTTTTTTAGCAAGATCACATAGAGCTACTACTTATTTCTTAGAACAATATAAAAATCGCATACACGGTAAACGAACGGAAAGGTGTTTAGAACCATACACGAGAAAGAACGAAGGAGGGAGGCCGCTTTCTTGACCGATTTAGCCGTCTTGCCGCAGTTGCATTTTAGTCCGTGAAACTATCAAGAGTTGAATCACAGTCAGTCAGAGAAGAGGAGAATGCGTGTAATAAATTCATCCTGTTGACTGTGTATATACGTACGTTCACGTTTCTTCTGCCTCTTTTCAACGGTGAATGTCAGAGAATCCGCAACGTTGAATCTAATGCGCTTAAGAAATCACTCGGTGTATGTATGTAGTGTATATTTTGTATGAAACGCGAGTTTTGCTACTGTTAAATTGTTAATGTCATTAATAACATCACATAGGATAAAAGTGTGTCTATCTATATCCATTAACGTCACTTGATTTTTATGTTTTAATATTTTTAAATTTAAATGTACTTGTGTATTACATGATAATTAAATTTTAATATATTTGTAGATGAAATCTTTGTGCTTTTTCTTTTTATGTGATGCACATGATAATTAAATCAACATTGTAAAATCTTTAGTGGTAAAAAAATTAAAAGCAAAACACTATAAAAATTAAGATTAAACTATAAAACAATTTGTGATTACAATCAACAAGTGTACAAAACTCATAACATAATTATACATATCTTACAATATGTGTATGTACAGCTTTAAAAGGATTAATTATGGCAGATACAATATCAGTTAACAATAACAACGGAGTAAACGTCACACAAATGGGCGATAAAGATTGTGTAAGTATGTCTGCATTTTTATAATTTTACCTTTAACTCAATTTTTATATAGCGAATAATTATATTCGAATTTTCACAACAAAAAAAAAACAATTTTCTAAAAAATAACGCATGTGAAACAAAAATTCTCATTAAATTTTGATTAAATGTCGCATGAAGCTATGGATGTCTAATAGACGTTATATCTCTGTGCGGAAAAACAGCTATTCAATATAACTTCAGAATTTATTGAACAAATGTACAATATATAAACAAAAAATATTAAGTATAAATAAATAATGGTTTAGATGCGAATTTTATCATTTTATTTTATCATTTTATTTTATGCTGAATCACAGTTGAAACAATCATACGTTACGAACAATCATACGAGTTTTATGTAATCAGTTCGTGACCCTGTGCATACATTAAATACAATAAGAAAATGTAAATTATATTGAAGAAAGAACAGTTTGCCTTTCAGAAAGAACACAAGAAAAAAGAACAATTAAGAGAAATTCGACAATTATCAGAAAAAAACAACAAAACGAGTGATTACCGCCAAAACATAAATTCAAGAGATAGATTGTATACAATTTCTTTTTATAAATCATATCATATAATGTGTAACATATTGTAAGGTTGAATTACAATCATGATACATGCAAAAAGTACGATTAAAAAGTGCGATTAAATTATATTCAAAATATTATATTAAAAGTTACATTCTTTTTTGAATATATTAAATCAACACCTGAGATAAAAAAAAAATATATATAGTATACATGCATGTAAGACAATTAAATCTCTATTACGTTCAGATATTGTTATGACTTTTACCGCAAGATAGCAGCAATGTCGGGTTATTGATCATAGTAGAGAGTGCGGAAATCTAAGAGGCAGGTGAAATTTGCCATGAATTGTGAAAATCATAAAACTTTCTAATAATCTTCACTTACAACATATCTACATGCGGCCACAAAGATGTTACTCATTGGACAGACAGACAGAATTCAGTTACAATTAAATATCAAAGGTGGTGGCATTATTATTGATACTAATTAAAGCAAACAAAGTATTGTTGTGCGGCGTAAACACGCAATTTAAAAGAATTTTGCAAAAATGTGTATTAGCACCATTTAAAGCACATGTTACGTGGAAAATCAGTCCTATTTTTCTAGTAAGTATTAAAATATGCATGACACACGACATATCTAGATATATACGACGAGATATTTACGATTATTTAACTGGAAAATGTCTAAACCGGAAGAGAAAGGTATACTAACGGCACGAAATGTACAAATCTTACTGTATGTGATATTATCACAGATAATTACCTTGTAAGAGCAAAAAACGCACGCGCAATTCACGCGACCGTAATTTCTCATGTGTAACAACAGATAGCATTACATGCTTTGCTTAACATCAAATGTTAAATTAAGATGCAACACAACTGATGAATGATGTTAAATATTATAACTAAAATATGATGTTTATTACACGTAAAAAAAAAATCACAACTATAAGGTCGCAAACAATTAACCTACCTACAATTATGTAATTACAGACCAGCATTAGAGTTAAAATTCACATATAATTATAAAAAGAAAAAGATTCTAAAATATATCTAAAAACGTTTCTAGATATACTTTAGAAGTACAAAAACAATGCTGAATCAGAACCACTGACAACAAGACACTTATTCCAAAACACGAAGCTTCTTATCCCGATCTTTACAATGAAATCTATAACCATTTATACATTTATTTTAGTTTCTAATTATTCTAATTATTTAATATGCTTCATTAAAGAGATAATATTAATTACACAGATAATATTAATATTTATGCGACTTTTTGGTGAATAAATATGTTATGATAAAAATGTATATATTAGAGAATTGTGCTATGAGAAAAACAATTAATTGTTTAATAAATATAAAAATATTTTAAGTTAAGACTAGGTTACAAATATACGTAGTTTCAAGCAAAAACATTACATGGAAGGAACTAAATTATTAGAAAGTAGTCGACTAAACTAGAAATCTAGTCTGTTCTAGTCAACCAGTGACCGGAAAATCTTGATGAAAATGTGTACAATCCTATATTCTTTCATTTAGTTAACAGTTAAAAAGATTCAATGAGGGAACTTTGCAAATTATAAATTTTTATCAAAACCGCAAAATATGATACAACTTTAATTTTCTCTTCGATATTACCTATCCATCTTTCTTACTGGAATATATAAAGTGATTGTATAAAATTCGTTATTGTGTAAGTAATCAGATATGTACAGATTAGTCATCAGATATGTAACATTTTCATGAAAAAAAAAGTTATATGCACATGAAAAAAATCGTTGTTGCGTAGAAATTAATGTTAGCATTTTATACATTGCCTTAAATATATTATGCTAACATTTTGCTGTGTTAATATTGATTGTGTTTGTAAAAAAACATAATAAATTATCCATTGCATTTACGTTGTATCTGTACAGAATAAATAGATGTTAATCATCGAGTAAGCATTTCGAGTGGCATTATTGATGGCAATTGGAACATAACATACTTTACACGACGGTGAATTGAAAGTTGCTAGACGCGTTCTCCCGGATTTAAAACGCGCTTCGTTCTCAAGTCGCGTCTCAATCATGCATCTTCTGAGAGATCTGCGCGCATCTTCGGTTACAGGATATCGAGCGTGGCGAAGGACGCTTTGTACTCGGAGTTTCGTCCTCAGGTAACTCGCGATCGGCGTCGGCGTCGACGTCGACGCCGGAATCGGCGTTGGCATCGACGCCGATATCGTCGAACGAGTCCACCATCGCCGGCAGATATGACGTGAGGGCAACGGCCGGAGTGGGGCACCAAGTAAATGTGCCGAACGTGGTGGGCACGCAAGTCTCCGATCAGAGTACGGAGTGCACGGTCGCGAGCAAGAGAACTACCACGACAAGATCGGTGAGTGATTCCTCCACGAGAAAAAGTCGCTGGAGAACGTTCGGTCGTTTCCTACGACATTTGACTCTTACTATGCTGCTCCTGGCGGCTGGTGCGGGCGCTCTGGCTCTCATAGTGATTTATATGGGTCCGATCTATCTTGTGCAACTGCTTGTCGTGGTCTCCGTCGCCTACTTCGTCGCCGGTGGACGTCTGCGATGGTTTTACATCGCACTTAGAACACTGCCGCGAGATGTGAAGTGAGTATTTTTTGTAAATAGCATCAGACAAGCGCGCAAATTTTATTTCTGCATCGTTGTCGCGCGAAATCAGTCAGTTGTTTACTTAGTTAAGAAGAGAGCGATGTGACTGATTATGAAAGATTAAGATCTGCATAAGTGTGGGTCTTACGTTGGTGTTCTTATTAGCTTTATTAGTCAAGTCTTCCGTTAAACAACTTACAAATCACTTTTCTAACTGAATATAAAATGTGTTTGGTGTTGTCGCAAGTGGGAAAGATTACTTTTTGTGCATATTTGTTCGTCACACACAATAACATAATTTATAATGCGAATGCACACATCATTTATAAAACAAAAAAAAACGGGAAATCCTATGAATTTTCACGCAATTTACATTAAAATAAAGTAATTTTTATAGAAAAGATAAAAGAAGTATTATTGTTTTTACGATTACGCAGTTAATATAAGAGAATAAAATTTTAAAAATTCCGTTTCTTATTTTCCTTCTTATATATCTATATAAATTATGTAAATTTTTTTATTGGTAATAACAAAAAAAAATCGAATCTTCTTTCACAAAAAAAAAGCAAATTAGAGAGTCTAGACCTATTTTTTTGAAAAAAGAATAACGACATCGCTAAAAATTATTGATCATCGATTTATAAAATCCAACCGGATTTTCTTCTTTTTTGCGTTTATGGCTTTTGAAACCAGCTCGATTGATTGATAGGCCAATCTGTGTCTGAATGTAAATTATTAGTTGAAAAAGAGTTGGTGTGAGATACCAACTTTTCCTTAACAATCTGCGTCACTACGCACGTGTAACCGTTAACTCAGCTACTACTCAACCGCTTAAAAAAAAAAATTTTTTATTTGAATACACAGAGACTCACTACGATAATGTAAATTGCGTGAACATGGTAACAAACAAATATTGAAATTTCATAGTTCTTTTACTTCTTAGAGCGTTTTTTCTTTACTAGCCATATTGAATTATTCCATAATTGTAAATTGCAATCTACGAGGAAATAATTATCTACAAAGAAACAATTTACATAATGTTTCGTTCTCATGTGTTGCAACTTAGTGTTGCAATTGTAAACTATTATTTTATTCAAGATAAATTTATTTACATACACACATATTAATAAGACCGTCCCGACTTCAAATCATTTGTTGCTACATTATATTTCTCTCACTAATCGAAATTCTCAACTCGTTAACGTACAATTAGTTGACCTCGAAATTAAACAAGAAAAGAATGTGTGCACGCGTGTCTCGAATCAAACACGATTATGAACACGATAATTACGATTATATGTTTTATTCTTTTTAATTCTTAAAAACACTACGAGATATATAAGACACTACGAGATGACTTTAATATTTAGATCTTAGATTTCTAATTACTTTGTTACGTAAGAAAAAGTTAACTTATAATACAAAACAAACAAAATTAATTTCCAAAATAAAAGCATTGAAAATATCATATTAAGTTAAAATCTATCTATATTAAAAATTTTATTTATATAGAAATAAAATTTACATTCTGTGTGTGGTATATTTTGTTTTGTATTTGAATCTTACTTTTACGTCCGCGTATAGCATTCATAGTAACTTGATCTTACGTTGACGATTTTTCGTTCTTTTATGTTTGCGGCCGTGATTGTCATTGATCATGACCATGGATATAGATATTACATCCCGGTCAGAACCGAAGCCATGATTGTGGTGGATTGACTTTTATCAAGATCTAGGTCATTATATCACAGTCATAAACTGTACTTTGATGTGTATTCCATGATTTTTTTTTTTTTTTTTTTTTTTTTTTTAAAAAGTGTCAACATAATCAGAAAGTAAACATATAGACGAGACTGATTTAGACTCATGTCTTTCAAAACATAAAGAGAGAGAGAGAAAGAAAAATTGACAAAAACAATTGAACAAATTAGAAGCTGTAAAAGAATTATTGTTAAAAAAATTGACATAATACAAAACAAAATATTCTCTTTTTTGTCGCAGTTTTAAGAAGAGAACATTTTATCATTTTATCTTTCGTTCCGCACTGAGGCTGAGCGAATGTATAAACATCTTTTCTCGTCTTGACCTCGAGAAGAAATAACGGAATTTTGTGGTTGTCCTTGATCTTTAGATAAAATATTCAAAATAGTAGGTTTATTTTTTTATGTAATTATTGTTACATAAGTGTAAAGTTCTTTATTGTTACATAAGTTTAAAGAATATTCGAAAAACAATATATTAGATAAGTAAGATTTTTTATATTTAATAAATATTTAAATATAATATGCGTATTTAATCTATATTTTTAAATATTTATGCTCTTAAATGTGGAAGTCTTATTTACTGCATATTTAATAGTGTACATGGGACTTTCCTTTTTTCAGAGGATTGATTGGATATATTAGAATGCTAATGTCAATACGCGGCCATCAAAAGAAAGACAGAAGCGTTGCTGATGTATTTAGACAGTATGTGAATCATCATCCAAACAAAATTTGTCTAATGTTTGAAGAGCAAAAATGGACTTTTCAACAGGTAAATTATGTGTTTTTTGACATTACCTATGCAAGACATCTCAGTTTAAAATATCTTTCTTTTAATAAAGATCTAATTCTCTCTTTCTTTTCATCTCTCCCTCTTTCTCTCTCTCTCTCTCTCTCTCTCTCTCTCTCTCTCTCTCTTAAAGTTAAAGTTTAAGTGTGCTTCCAATTCTCACTTTATTATACAATATATGTATAATAATGTGTATAATGTTCCACAATTCGCGACCTCGATTTTAATGACTTATTCTTGTTCAATTTAGTCGGTTCTTTCTCACGCGACATCATTTATAGATATTGTGTTGTAATTGTGATTCCATTTTTTTTTTTTTTCATAGATGGAGGACTTGAGTAACAAAATTTCAAAAATATTCCAATCGCACGGTTACAAGAAGGGAGATGTGATTGCATTGTTATTGGAAAATCGACCAGAATTCGTTGCGATTTGGCTTGGTTTAAGCAAGCTCGGCATTGTAACATCTTTGATTAATATCAATCTTCGTAAAACTAGTCTTCTACACAGTATCAACGTTGCGAACTGTCAAGCGCTTATATACAGCGTGGAATTTTTTGACGGTACAAAGATTATATTTAACAGTTATTATTTTATATGACTCGAGATATTAGAAATTTATTCATAAAATTGCGATGTTTTTCTAACAATTGTAGTAGAAATTTATTCTACTTTTTTGTTAATTATAAATATTTCAACGATATTATAGATTTGTATGTATAATTCCAGCTGTAACAGACATCGCTGCATCCTTTGATACCAAATTAGCATTATATAGATTTGGAAGTCATCCGAATGTAACACCAATCGGTCTAAAAGAAAAGGACTTGAACGCTCTCTTGACGGATACATCTGCTACGCCACCAGATATAAAAGAGAAAGGTTGCTATAATGATACAGTGTTGTATATTTACACAAGCGGGACTACAGGACTTCCTAAGCCAGCCTTAATTACGAATTCAAGGTATTATTTTGTAATGTATCAATCTTTTTTTTGATAATAATATTATTTTTACAATCTTTTGAAAACATCACGTAACAAATCAATTTTTTTTTTTAGATTTATGTTTATGGCAAGTGCTGTTCATTTTCTGGGAATTTTGCATAATTCGGATGTAGTGTACACACCATTGCCGTTATATCATACAGCCGGTGGTGTCATGGCGATGGGACAAGCTTTGCTGCACGGACATACAGTAGTAATAAGAAAGAAATTTTCAGCTAGCTCGTACTTCAGCGATTGCATGAAATACAAGTGCACTGTGAGTAATAATAAATTCTGTATTTTAAATCAGTTACAAGAACACCTATTTGATCTGGTCTTTTGTATTAATTTCTACTAAAAGTAAAATTAGACTACCGATATTTATGTTTTTGATGAACATTTTGGAAATCATCAGGTTGCTCAATACATAGGCGAAATGTGTCGATACATATTGGCGATACCGCAGAAAAAAGAAGATACCGAGCATAACGTTAAGATCATATTTGGTAATGGTCTAAGACCTCAAATTTGGGAGGAATTTGTCAAACGATTCAATATCGGAAAAGTTCTTGAGTTCTACGGCGCAACTGAGGGCAATGCTAATATTAGTATGTAATGTTCTATTCATAGTGTTTTTATGATATATATGTGTATGCATATACACAAAAAGTGTATTTTTCCAGTGAATATTGATAATAAGGTGGGAGCAGTGGGATTCCTTTCAAGAATTATCCCATCGGTTTATCCGATATCTATTATCAAAGTGAACGAAGATGGAGAACCCATACGCGATTCTAAAGGACTGTGTCAAGTCTGCGAACCAAGTAAGTTACTACTATATGATAAGACGCTATCACATTATTGTTCCTTTATATGTTGCAATAATCGTTTAAAAATTAAACCTAATATATTTTTCAATAGATGAGCCCGGAGTGTTTATAGGAAAAATTACACGGGACAATCCAGCGAGAGCATATTTGGGATATGTTGATCAAAAAGCATCTGACAAGAAAATTGTTCGCGATGTTTTCAAAAAAGGCGATTCCGCGTTCTTGTCAGGTATGTAAAAATATTTCATATTTACATTATTCATTTTATATGTGCTTCGAACTATAAAAGTTTTAATCCGAGTTTAAACTTGTAAAAGTCTGAATTAAATTTGTTCAGGGCCGATGCGAGCCAACGTTACAGGATGTTAAAGTAAATATTCTTTATTATGTAATAAAGAATTTTGATTCAATTTTGGATCTTCTTTGGTGACATATAATTCTAAACAATATTCAAAATATGCAAATATTTATTAATTTTAGATCACGATTTGTTTCTCTCTAATATCTATGTTTAACATTTGCAAAACAGTCATATTTAGTCTTCTTTTTTTCATTTATGAATTAATTTGTGTTCGTTCACATTCTACACTAAAAATATAATTTATGTTAGCATTAAGTGTATATAATTGTGTTGCAAAATATTATATATTTATCGATTATAAATTAATTAGGGGACATTGTTGTTGCCGATGAACTGGGCTACTTGTATTTTAAGGACAGGACCGGCGATACGTTCCGATGGAAAGGAGAAAATGTTTCGACTTCTGAAATTGAAGCGATAGTCAGCAATCTTATTAATTATCGAGACTGTATAATTTACGGCGTCGAGGTATAATAATACAGATATAATAGTGTATTTTTTATATACGAAGTTAGTCTGTTAAGAAATCTAATGCAATCTTTCACAATAAATGTGCACTAAGAAGCAGAATTGATCATTATCGATAGATTCGAGGTAACGAAGGTAGAGCAGGAATGGCTGCTATTTACGATGAAGACGGAACAGTTGATGTGAACAAATTAGCTTCTGATATTCGAGAACAGTTGCCTGCCTATGCCAGGCCACAATTTGTTAGAATTCTAACAAAAATTGATCTCACAGGTACGTTTATACGAATAAATTACATTTTATATCTTTATAGTGTAGAACAAATGCTATATAAAATTTAATTGCTAGACAACTACTATATTTTGCTTTAAAAACAGAATGACAAAACAAAAACATATTATATGTAGAAATTTGGAAAATATACAAAATTAAGTGTCCATTTTCTCTCTTCCTTTCATTAATTATGATTTATAGGAACGTTTAAACTAAAGAAGAAAGATCTACAGGAAGAAGGATATAATCCTTATAAAGTAAAAGACAAACTCTATTATTTTAATGCCAAGCTTGGATATCAGCCTTTGACGACAGAAACTTACAACGAGATTCAAGAAGGAAAAATTAAATTCTAAAACCTCAACTTTTTAATGAATATGAGAGAGTTTACTGAGATGACAATAGGACTACAATATTGTCAGCAGCTAGGCAATATATTAATATAAATACGTTAACTTATTATGTTTCAAGCGAATCAAGATAGAATAATAATGCAACAAAAAATGGTGTGGTAAAAATGGAACATTATGATGCAAAATATGTACAAAAGAAGTTAGACAGTTGAACATGTCAAATTACTTTTTTTTTATTTGTATTTTGTATGATAAGTCTTTTTAAGTATTCACAGTTTATATATTATATATTTTATATATACTTTGTAAATCTTATTTAATTAATTAGTAAGTGACTGTTTTTGTCTTCTGAATTACTCATCTCCAAATCGTAATATTTTTTATATTGTTCTTCCGCTCTTTTCCCTTTTGCATTAATATTTGTACCGTTTTATAAAAGAAAACTATTTGAAAATGTATAATAAATTGTTACATAATTGTTATGTAAAATACAAATGTGATTCTATGTTTACTTTATTCCAGTTGGAATTTTAAACCTCTTTTATCCCACAAAACACATATTTTTAATATTCATATTAAAACAAATAATTTCTGATATAAAAACAAATTTATGATCTAAAGGGATGCATGTACTCACACTCAACCTTGCTCCGTAGACAATTATCGCACGGTCTGAAGTTCGGATGCTGCTTGCTACCATCTTGATTGTTTTCCAGTCACATTGTCACACATATTATATAAAGAACACTTTACATTCACATTGTTCTTCATTTTCACTTTTTTTCGAATACACAATCGTACGACCGCACTAACGCGCACCTGTGACATTTTCTTGCACGTGACATTGGCACAATTTCATCGACACTTCGCCGATTACTAGCATTACTAGCGAGTGCGAGACACTAATTACGTAGCACAGCGAATTGATACTTTGCGATACACGCGTATATTACAGATACACTTGCGTGTAAAATACTAATCGCGAGAAATGCAGGACAACTCGTACGGTACGTTCCGAACCTGCCTCCGTCACCGCCATGACTGCCCGCCAATCTGAGTGTATCGAAACGCGTGATATTTCGATTCTCGAAATATCGAATCGTAGAGCGCGCGCTCATAAAGCCGCAAATTTTCGATTCGCACGTTCATTGCAGTGGTGAGTTTTTAAGAAAAAAAACGTTCCGAGTCTTTTTTTGTAGCAAATTGATTATATTTGATTGTGTAATATTTATTGACATGTAATAAAAGACTGTTACTTTGTGGAACAAAGCCTGAGAAAACTGCTACGTAGCAATAGTTTTTTATTATCGCTGTCTCACTTTTATGTATTATTTTTCTAACACTTAGATGATGGAGGCGCTGATAATTTTCATTACAATGCAAAAATACCGACTAGTGGGTCATGATTACTTATGTGATTTTTTTTTATTTTTCAAGCGGTTGACTTATGTGATTTTGAAAAGAATTCAACCGTCCTAACCTATTCTAACTTAACCTTACTTATTCTGGCATAAAGTCAGAGCGTAGTCGTCGTGGTGATAAACACAACGCTCCGAGGACAGATTGTATTTTCCTATTTCTCACACACCTGTTAACGGAACGCAATATCATTCAAAGAAGACAAACAAATTTTAATTTAACTGTTATAAAAAAGACAAAATGAGAAAAAAATTGCACTGCGTGTTATTTATGTGATACAGTGTGCTGGAAAATGTGCATGTGATGGTGATAATTTGCTTATACTATTTCATTCGTTTAAGCAAAAGATATAATGACTGTAAACGTGTGAAGAGCAGATATATAACATTGTGTTATGCTAAACATGTTTTTGATATAAACTTGATGTATAAATTTACATAGCAATATATAACTTATATCTGCAGCAATATATGTTATAATATTATATAAAATAATATTTTATTATTGTGCAACAATATTTATTCTTAGAGAAAAACTGTTTTGTATATAAAATATGAGTGCTGACGAGAGACTTGTTACTGAAGTGCCCAGTAGCTTAAAGCAATTGGCACGCCTTGTTGTACGTGGATTTTATACAATAGAGGATGCATTAATTGTAGACATGCTTGTTAGAAATCCATGTAAGGTTTTATACACAAGATGTCAATCTATATAAACCTTTTAATCAAAATAATTTTTACTGATATGTATATATTGTACATTTTATAATTTATAACATAGGTATGAAAGAAGATGATATTTGTGAGTTGTTGAAGTTTGAACGAAAAATGTTAAGAGCCAGGATATCAACATTACGAAATGATAAGTTTATCCAAGTGAGATTGAAGATGGAAACAGGTTCAGATGGCAAAGCACAAAAAGTCAATTATTACTTTATTAATTATAAAGTATGTAGCTTAATTACAAGTTTCTTTTACTTGATAAGAGAAACAAAAAGAGTAAATAAACATCAATATTTTTGTTCTAGACATTTGTAAATGTAGTTAAATATAAACTTGATTTAATGAGAAAGAGAATGGAAACTGAGGAGAGAGATGCAACCAGCAGAGCTAGTTTTAAATGTCTAAGTTGTTTAAAAACATTTACTGATCTTGAGGTAGAGATATATAATTAATACATATAAGTAAAAAATATTAAGAAATAAAGCATAAATAAAATTTTGTTAAATTGTCCTATAGGCAGATCAACTTTTTGATCCTAGAACAGATGAATTTAGGTGTACATATTGTCACGAATTAGTGGAAGAAGATCAGTCTGCTCTCCCAAAGATAGATTCTAGATTATTATTAGCAAAATTTAATGAACAGATGGAACCCTTGTACATATTACTAAGAGAAGTGGAAGGAATTAAATTGGCACCTGAAATATTAGAACCAGAACCTGTTGACATTAATGTTATTCGAGGGTGAGTATCTTTAAAGATAATTTACATAACAAGAAAATTGAAATAGCAATTGTGAACCACTAACTCGAATCTTCTCAATAATATTAGTTTACTTACTAATATTAAATCTTAAATTTAAAAACGCATTACACTTCAAAATAGTTTTTTTATATTTTTTACGTTATATAAATTAAAAATGTCTATTAAAACTTTTATTACTTAATTATTTTTGATAGCATTGACACGAAAAAACCAAGTAATCTTAGAGCACCTAACGAACAATGGTCCGGTGAAGCTACAAGAACGTCAGGCTTCTTGGTGGAAGACACTAGAGTTGATGTGACCATTGGAGACGAGTCTTCTGAGGATAATGCAAATCACAGAAAGGAGAGACCTATATGGATGATGGAAAGCACAATTATCAATTCCGATGGTTTACAGGTATATTTGTTATTGTCATATTTTCCCTTGAACTCTTTACGAATTCTTTCTTCATGTCTTAAATGTTACTTCGCAGCCTGACGGTGTGAATACGCAAGAAAACATTTTGGACAAAGCCGCTGCAACTGCCACAAACACAACTACAACGAACAACAAGCAGGGTGAGGATATCATGTCGGTGCTGTTAGCTCACGAAAAGAAAGGCGGCACCAATTCTACCACGTCTATCAAAGCAGCGCTTCCACAAGAATCCAGCGATAGCAGTGATAACGAGGAAGATGCGGAAATGCAAATTATCGATGCCGGTCAGAAAACTTTTTTAAGCATTACATATTTTGCAAAAAATTTGCATAAAAAATGGTCGCGCATATTTGAGAAGCGTGTATATAAGAAACACATATTTCTGCTTCTTAGTTTTCCTGTATTATCTCTAAATTTTTCAAAGCATTACTATATATATTTTGTTTCTTATAACAACATTGTTCATGTATCTTTATCCAACAACATTGTTCATGTATCTTTATTCATCGAATCTCTAGGTGAAGTAGATGCAATGGATTCTGAAGATGATGAACTCATACCGACTGTCAGCGTCGGCGGCAAAACTGTTGCCATTACCGACGTTAACGACACCTTGATCGCGGAGATGACGCCTCTAGAGAAGGAAGCTTACATTCAAACGTACCAGGAATATTATTCACATATGTACGATTAAACACAACACGTGCCGTCTTCGCAGTCCTCTGCACAAGACTGATGTCAATGTGGTATTCCTTTGGTTTTCTGTAATATTTTATTGCGTAAGAGAATATATAATTTTCTTCATAATAATAATCTTTTTAGTGATCTAGTTATTCTCAGCTTGCGTATTCTTTTTTTTATTGAAAAGTAGAGCATATGTGCACACGCATGAATATTCACATCTGAAGAACTGACTAGTGATGTTTAAAAAGAGAAAAGACAAAAGTGCATTTTTATAGTTCCATATATATTTTCTAATATATATAACTGCAACTGAACAATATCTTCACTCAACAGTTTTCTTAAGAGAAACAAAGAGTTCAACGCAGAGAATACGATAAAATATAATAAATTAAAATGAATAACATACATATACATTGTCACTTCTGGTAATACGGGAAATTTTCAAAACTTAATCACAAACATCAATTATTTATTAAGCTTACTTGATATTTTATTTTTTTTTTTTTTTTGGTTTGTCTCACAGTGAATTTCTGTCCGACCACCACTATCGCACGGAAATTCCGAGACGAATTTTATTTAAAGTTATTTTTTCGCTTTTTTTGTATTTTTTATAATTATTTTAGTTTGGTTTTATATATAATATTATTTTATATAATATTATATAATTAAAATCTGAAAATTGTTTTTATCTGTTTTCTTAACACAGTTCATTCCACCAGAAATCTCTATCAAAAGAATCCTTTAAGAATGTTAGAAATATATTATTTAAAAAATAAATTTAGTTTTAAGAAAGTTTAAGATAATTTAGAATCGTTTTATTAGTATCTGTATTTACATAAAGGTAAATTCGATTGTCGAAACAAAGAAAAATCCATTACAAGTATTATTAGGATTCTTTTGAGATAATTAACTGTGCGAAAAGCATCGATTTTGAGTTTATTCCGGTTCATTCAAGCGCAAACGAGCGAAATCTTCAAACACGATGTTATCATCGTCATCGTTGGCGTAACAAGAGTTCTCGTATTTTGCTCTTTCAGTGCTCTTGCTCTTCTTCAGCGTAGCCTTCTCTTTTTCATTACCACCTGTATGACAAAAATTGTGTTTGATTAAATTTAAATTGCAAACTTTCAAAATTTAAATATTTGTCATGATTAAGAACAATAAAACATCTAGTTTTTATTACAAAGTTTTTTACAGCAAAAATGTTAATGTGCGTATAATTACGACATGCACGCACGCGCGCGCGAATACATATAAAAATATCTGATAATTACCAGGTGCTGGATGCATCAATTTGAATGGAACATCGGTGATCAGCTCGCCGCCCAGTGTACCGCAATTAACTTTGACTCGAACGGAGTAAGAAATCACGATACCCATGGCTTCAGCCGGACACTTACCCTCGCTAACTAGAGTTGAAGATGCAAGATTTACGTCATCATCCTGAAGAAAAAACAAAACGAAAAAATCAAAACAAATTATCACAAATATCGGTTATCGCGGAAAAAGTAATTAAACGTGTTATTTTTTTATTGTAGTATTATTAGATGTTATATATATAATAATATTTTATATATATAATAATATTTTATAAGAATTATATTCCAATATTGTCGTAATTTAAGAGAATTTTAAAAACGTAGGTTTTTTTAAAAACTCATGTTGCTTTACTTTGAGATGTCCGTCGAGAGCAATGCCATGCCGATCTTTGTTGCTGCTGGCCAAAGGCACAAGATAGAATTGTTTAGTGAAGGACGCGCCTGGTGTGATCGGGCAACCTTCGCGTGTCTCTAAGCTAGCTACATGCCGCGAAAATTGGGTGTTTACCATGGTCACTTCGCAGTGTTGTACCACAAACATCTGTGAAAAAAAAAAAAAACATATTATGCAATCAAAAAAACCAAGCAGGAATATTTTTGAATGCAATGTTTGACAAATATATTTAAGACTTTTAGAGCATGTACCTTGATGTTCTTCACCGCCTTACGCGAATTGTTCGTGATAATGACATTCGCCGAAATTTTCTCGCCATGATAGTAGAGCTCCTTATCCAGTGTGACTTCCAAGTTCAATTTACCCTGTGAGAAGGTGAATCCTTTGGAAACCAAAGAGCTAGGAAGTCTTCGGCCTCGCGACGGCGGAGCGTACTGTAGTTTTTTGATAGCTAACGCTACAGAGGACCTTTTGTGTCCCTGATCATGAAAAAAACTATGTTGAATATCTTGACAAAATTTCAGGTTGTAAATTTTACATGTACACACATTAAATGTAATGTTTTCTTAATACCTTGTCCTCTTCGCTCTCGCCAACGAATACTTTCACGGTGTACTCGACTCCCAATGGTTTTCCTTGGTCGTCATCGCCAGGTTGTAGGGTGACCGAGCAAGGAGCTGTTTGCGGGAAGTGGAACGTGAACGGATATGTGTTCGGACCCAGACGCTTTAGCAAGCGTTCCTGAATCGGTGTAATTTCCTGCTTTTCCTTCTTCATTGGTACTAATTGACCGCTTGCTACTGTCAGTTCCTTGCTGAACTTGACTCCCATAACTTCGTCTTCTTCTCGGCCATAGCGGTAGGTTGTGATGACCTAAACAGATCGGATTTATGCGTTACAACGTTATTCATCGATAGAAAAAAGAACATTTCTTCTAAATCACTTCAAGACGCATGGGAAAACATTTTACTTGCCTGACCGAAGACTTTGCGCCCCTGAAGATAGTCATTCTCGACAACGATAACGCCGTCGATGGGATCAGTGTGGTCTAGATGATCGATGAAGTCTCTTTTGCCCAAGTAGACCGTAATTTTCCCTGAGTAAAAGATAAATGTAAGATTTTTTTAAATAGTTTATTCATACATCTTTTCTTGCATCAAAAGGAATATGTGATTTTGCTTGAAGAAAATTTAAGCGAATGGAATTAAATAGAAAACTCACCATTTGGGGTGGTCTTCTTGAATACTTTGATGGCTGCAACGGCGATCAAAAACAGGAACGGGAGCATCTGTGTACTTTGTTTTTTTAACCGGACGTGTGAGATTTAGCAGAGAAATTTGTTTCCCGCCCAGAAGTGACACATTCCTAACACTGGAATCGCATATTCATATAGTCTCGCCGGGGCTTCATCTTGCTTTGAAGCCGTACTTGCTAATTGGATCACCTTGTTACAAAACTGATGGACGCTTTAAGCGGATTGTGCGAGTTATGACGCACCAGAGAACCATCATATGCATTTTCCGTTGCTTCACTCATCGTCAGTAAGTCACGAACACTTTCAACAAACGCCATTAATGGTGTTTGATAACAGTATTTACAGTATTTATTTATGTATATATTATAGTACAAAATATTATACAAAAACAAATGAAATTATACATGTATTTAAGAGAAATGTTTATGTATTTTTCTCCAAAAATCTCATGCGAAAGAGACGCAACTGCAAAGCGAGACTGTTTGCGACAACAGTGAGTATAGAAAAATCAAATATACATATAAAACTTTTACATGAGGTGAGGAAATAAAAAAGAAGAATGCATATACTTCTCGTTCAGTCTTAAGAGAGTTTATTTTTATTTTGATAATAGATATTTATACAATATAATATAGAGGTATTTCTTGTAGTCGAAACAAAAAACGCGAAATTTTCGAACGATCGCTATTTTCACGGTTGTTCTTAATAATATATCGATATCTATCGCGATCTCCCAGTAGGTATTGTTATTATTATTACATTTCGCGTTAACAATTAAACTCGCTTATGTTTCTTCGCAAATTTCTTTCTTTCGTCTTTACATTGTATGGTTGCTCGATGTAACATTATATACATATTTCTTCTTCTGTGTGTGTACGTGTATGTATATGTGTATGGGCATGAACACCATCGGCATACGATGCTCCCAAAAATATCGTGGTAACTGAGAAACACTTTCTTTCTTTTTTCCGCAATATGAAAAAGGCAGTAGTAAATTCGAATGCCCCTTCGAATACATACGAGATATCGCTTTCTCTCGACAATCATATAGGCATGATCAATTGAAGATCGAGATTTTTGTTTTTACATTGTGCTTATGAGAACACATGACAGACAGTTTCCTTGATATTCCTCTAAATGCTTCCTCCCTTTTTTTTTTTTATTTCAAAACCAAAAATCTTCACGCTGAAGAAAACACGCGAAAACGCGCGCGGCTGTGAAGAGTCGCAAGAGATATTATTTTATTCTAATAAAAAAAAACAAAAAAAAAAAAAAAAGAAAACCAAAAAATTATCGCTCAGAGGAGGATCTCCTACAACATATAATAAGAATCGCTATGAATTAGAAAAAAAGTTCTACGACGACGATAACAGTAAATAATATACATTATAACGTAGTAGTAATAAGAATCGTGATATATAAACATATCTAATAATAGGCACAGTTAAAGAGTATGGTACATATAGTTATATTCATTACTCAGCACTTTTATTATAACTACAGAAATTCGTTGCTACCAGGGAACAGAAATGCTGGCGAAATTTTATGAAATCTTTATTCCAAACTTATGTGTTTCGTACAATACCTACTATAGTCTACAATATCGTCCCGACACTTTCACAGCTCCTAACATTTATAATAAATGAGATCGGTTTTTTCACAAAAATTTTTTTTTGTAAAAAAAAAAAAAACAACCAAAATGATAGCGAGAAATAATTTATAAGATAAGAATTTTACAATTAATCATATGTTGCTGTAGAGCGACAAAATACAGCTAAACAAAAATCTCTTGAAAGTGGATCAAAATTGAAAATCAAAACGAATTCGCAATATATTTCATTTTTTCAAAAAGTTAAAGCTAATGTATCTCTCTAAAGTTCACTTTTTTACAAATAATTTGTAATGCTATTCCTTAGATTTACGCAATCGTACATTAGAGTTTAAATTTCTTTTCCTTGCAAAACAGTTAGAGAAAGGCAATCCTTTTTACTTATCTTTCCTTACATACATTGTCTTCTCTGTCTCGAAGTTTGCGAAATATATTGTAAATTTGCGCTGAAAGCATTGGTTGCCATATATATTTTGAGCAATATTTTAATTGTCGCAGTCAAAACAAACAAATATTAAGAATTTATTGGAGTTTTTTGTTTAGGCATTTGGCTCAATGCTTGAGTTGAAACATTTATGAAATCTAACAATTTTTCTTATAGTGTCCGCGAAATGAGAAGAGGAAAATATATCTGTATGTGACAAAGTAGAAGAAAAATTTCGCAGCTCTCTCTCTCTCTCTCTCTCTCACTCTTTCTATCTTTCGCTCACTCTTTTTCTGTCACTCTCTTTTTGTTTTTTCTCAAGCCTCCTACTAATCTTGCACCTGTGTACATGTATCATACTTTTAACCGTAATAACATTTGTACATAAGTAGGATCAGTTCCCTGATACCAGCGTACTTCTAATGTCGAACAGTACAAATATTGTTAGTCTCGAAAGTATACATGGTAGATTTTCGTAGTACGTTCATCGCGAACTCTCTCGCTTCTCTTTTCCTCTACAAACTTACGTTGCTAATCGTTATATCTTTTTCTTCTTCGTTTTGTTTTGTTTTTTTTTTTTTAGTTCTTTGAATGTTTGTTTTACCCACAACTTGGACTGCTGAAACCAGTTATTCTTTTAGAGGTAATTTCCGAAGCAGGGCAATGCTGCGGACCTCGGCACAAGCAAAATTTGTTTCACACAGTAGAAATCTACAAAATACAAATTACAACACATAACTTTGATTTTTTTTTGCATATATAAAACTTCTCTAGTACTTCTTCAAAGCACTTTTCCTACTTACCTAATATTCTTCACAAAAATGGCTCCTTATAAATAAAAATATTTTCTTATGATAGATCTAAAAGTTAAAAATAGAAAGTTATAATACATAAAAAACAATAAAGTGTACACGTACATTATTTTTGTTCTTAGAAAAAATACTTACAACTCGGTGCAGCCGAAGCTTCAAATTTCTTTTGTATCTGATCGTATGTAAACTTTACAAAAGCGTCATATTGCTCGGAGAGCTTTACATGTAAGATTTTATCATATTCTTCTCGAATTTGTGTTTCTTGTTCCTTGAGCATACGCTCGCAGATCAAACCAACCTAAAAATTTATAATCTTATGAGCAATCTGTGAAAACAATACTTATATAAATAGCAATCAATATTTAATTCCGAATAAACCTGTTGCAATAAAACAGGAAGTGGATTCACAGCTTTTAGAAGAAAAATTACCTGTCTAAATGTGAAAAGAGGTTTTTCCTTTCCACTAGAGTTATGACTAAATGGGGTTGAAGATGAGGCAGATGGGCTAGAAGGACTTGAAGGACCTTCCATATCTGATGAGTCACTGGCTGGGAATTGCAATTGTTTACGCCGTTGTAATCTGCGGAGTTCATCTCTGACTTTGGCAGCCATCTTCCCTGTATAGGAACAAACGCAATATATTTTTATAGCACATTTATATCGAATGAATCACAAGCTTTTCAATAGAATTTCAAATGTTTACCTTCGTTTACTTCTATGTAAATTTTGCAACAACAACCAATGATGTAAAAATGTGCTTACATATATATAAGAACAATATAACATAGTTATAAAAAATATATTGTTTTTTTAGATATTATCAGGTGAACACATTATCTGAGAGAGACATTTAAATATCTCGTGCTCTCATTAAATATTTACGCACTCACATGCAAGTGAGCATTTCATACTGTATTAATCTTGACACATGCAATTAAGGTAGAGAATCCATCTCGAAGTACACCAAGTTGCACGCTTCCTTTTTAAAGGCGCCGAACGACAAAGAGGAGACAGGAAGAAAAACCCGAATCGCAAGCGTGTCCGTTACAACATTACCATATGATTTACGCGTGCCCCGCCCCCTACCCGCGTGAAACTCCGGGTACGGGTTTTAAATCGCTAGAGATTAGCCGTCCCTTTTCACTCGCTCCTTCCTCCCCCCTGTCGTGCAGACGCTGCGCTCATCTCTTTCCTTCTTTCTTCGTGCACGCAAGAAAAACGAATATACGCGAGAAAAGAGAAAGAGAGAAAGCGCAAGAGAGAGAGAAATAGAGACACACAAACACAGGAGGGGGCAGAAAAAGGCGACGGGTGCGACGGAGACCGAGAGAAAGATGGCCGTAGCCTGCGGTGTAATTACCAGGCGTCAATTTGTTGGCGATCTCGCCGAACGGAGACGGGTTTTGCGGCAGCGAGCTGCCACGCGGCGACGACGCTGACGTGCCGGACGACATGCATGACATGGGCATGCATCTACGCCGCTTGCTGGGCCGGCCATGGCTGTGCACCGGATCGAACTCCAAGGACCTTTTGAGTGTGGCGCACGCCATCGTGCTACTGGTGGCGCGTCGTTCCGAATCTCACTGCGTCCCGTGTACGACTGCCACCTAGTCGTCGCGAGCCGTGTCGATCCCGGAGTGCGGAGGGAGACAGCGCGAAGGCGAAGGGGAAGCGAAGGGAGGAGCGGCAATCGCCGACGACGGTGCCAACCTAGGGAGAAGGGAACAGCGCAACGGAGGGAGGCGCGATGATAACTCGATGGTAAGAGAATACGTGATGTTGTACTTGGGCGAGAGATGCGATACGTTGGAAAATTTAACACTAACGGCGATTAAAGTCCGCCGAGAACAAACAACAAATAACGCCGACGACAACAAGGGACGATTTGTAAGCACTCCGGTCTAACCCGCAGCTTCTGCCGACAAAACAAACACTGCGCTCGCAAGCCAATATGGCTGCCGCCTAGCTACGCGCAGCAACTCTGAGCAACTCCTTCCGCCGGCTAACCAACACATCTTCGCTCGCTCCCTCCCTCTTCTTCGCTCGAGGGAAAACGATTGTGACGCACGTGTGTGCGTGAGGGTCTGTTCGTTTTAACTGCACTTTCCGCTTCTTGGTTTTTTCTATTTATATTGAAATCAGATAAAAAAAGGTATGCACACCCGGTGTCCGATCGGAATTAACGAAGCGTGGAAAGTGTAATTACAAGCAAACAGATCAAACATTCCATCAGCGCAAATATAACGAGCTTATACTGTTTTACATATGTATTTCATATACGTATACGTCTAGCTAGAGGAAAGGAGAGAGAACCATATATGTGTGTACGTCCTTAGAATGCAAATTCCTTGGAACGTGGACGTCAGATTGCGCTGCAAATGGAAGGGGAGAGAAAGAGAGAGAGAGAGAGAGAGAGAAAGAGAGACAGAGAATGTCTCGAGCGTCATGTATTATCTAAATTTATTTTGACACTTATGCGTGATTCTCAATGTATCTTGCAACAAATTGTTCGCGTCTTGATTTGAATTGAAAATTTCACGTGACAGGCTTCGATTTTCATTTCAATGTCAAGTCTTATTTTTTATAACTCGAATATGTATGCATGCATAAATTTTAATATAGGTATCTGAGAATTATAATCAGTGATTTTATCGATATTGTGACAGGAATGCGCGGTGTCCACGATACGGGAGTGCACGCGGCGCATCCCAGCGCGTTCGTTCGCCAGCGTTCGCGTTTGCGCGGTACGCGCGAGTCCGATCGCACCGACGCACGCAGAGACAGTTCTACATCGATAACGTCAATACTCGAGCGTTGATACACGGATCAAGTGCGAGAGGCACAATACGTTATGCCGCAGTAAAAGAGCAAAGTGGCGCAGTCATTTTTGACACGAGATCTCGTTCATTCCGGCAACAGCGAGAGCAGCGACGGGGCCAGGAGCCAGGACGAGGACGTTTGGGTTCGCGCGCGCGCG